>JAWPHD010012898.1:0-72432 GCA_037043455.1 Cyrtodaria siliqua
ATTGCAATTGGGCCCTGCCGGAGAAGTACCATATCTGGGTCTACCAGGACCTATTAATTCGAAGTAGTAGCCTCGATATTCTATCCATCGGTGTGAAATTGGCAAGGGTACTGCGTGATGGTGCTGACCTCTTACCCTTTTTACCTTCCGTCAATAGGCAAAATAGATTTGTGGTCCCAAAATAATACTTATGGCCTTTCGACGAATCTGTAAAAATCACCACACAAATATTAATATACTGACTAAATGTTCAAACAGAATATCATTAAAATAGTGAATCACAAAATGTTCAAAAGTAAAACTTCATTTGTTATTGATTCTTACTTTAGCGGTTGTATATTTATATTTACATATACTTCTATATCCTCTAGGTATATACGTAGCGTTTGTTTTACGAAACGCTAATCGTTACATAATAACCATTTATTTTTATGATATGCAATGAAATACCGTATTTTATCAGTGAAATAAAAGTGTTATTCCACACTGTGGAATATAGAGTTTTATTTCACAATAGCTGCCGGGACTACTTTTGTTGTTCTACCATAGTTTCCCTAAATTTTCTTTGATAAAATCATAAAATAAAAAGAGTGAATAACATATTTTATTTCCTATCAAAGTGAGAAATCTTTTATATTTTCACTCATGCTTCGCATTCGTGAACATATAAAGTTTTCTCACTTCTCGACGAAATAAAATATGTTATTCACTCGAAAACAACAAATATCCTCTATGTATTCTTGTCATAGAATAAATAACGTGTTGATGCGGCGCTAAACAACATTCAATTAATTTATTCCTATATAACGTTAATGTTTTGCTATTTGTATTAAAAACACTTCCCGGGCAGACGTGATTAGGGTCTAATATCCACACATACTGTTAAATAAAGAAACAGTAACAGAAAGAAATACGAACCAAAACATTTCGGCTTTGAAAACAGCCAACCGCTTGCACCCACCATCACGTAGGCCTTATGACCAACAGCATCAGCTAGAAAACAAAGGCTCATCAGAAACAATATCCTCAATATAACTTATGAATGAAAGGAAAGGAAACAAAATATATCAAACAAGAGTACAGCAGATGTTCAAACATTTGGTTCCGGTGCTTTGATTTGCGCAATTGATTTGCATGCACAGCGTTTTTTTATATTTATATTAATAATACAGTTAAGTTTGTTTTAAGATAAGGACGCTAGTCATTTTTACTAACTGTAATTTGTACTAAATATATACAGCAAATTATAAAACAGAAACAGTTTCATAAAATCGCACATAACTCATCAAGATAGTAGACAATGTGAAAAATACATCTTACCGTTAGAGTACACTTCATGTTTAATGTCACATGTAGTAAATCTTAGTTATTTTGTCAGCTTACTGATAAATGTTGTAATACTTTAACAGCACGTTGTTTTTATACTGACATCTTACATTTACCATGTTGTGGTCGAGTGAATCCCACAGTATGCAATAAAAGGATGAGAGTATATTGAATTAAAGGGACACTCTTGACTTTTTGATTTGTTTTAGTTTTCTACATAATACGAATGTTTGAAGCTCATTATTACTAATGTTTTGAATGGTGTCAAAACAAAATTGTTTTGCATGTTAATGTTCATTTATATGTTTGAACCAGTTCTCGTTTAAAATTGGTAATTTCATGCCTTCTATTAAAAAAAAATCATCCCCAAAACTGATGTTGCCCTTCAGGTGCGTAGAGTGGCATACTCCCTTACTCCCGGTGTAACATGGAAAAATCTTCTTTTTTTTTTTAAATACTAAATAGTTGAAAATGAAATAAAAACCAGAGGGGGAGTAGGGTAAGAGTAGAAACTTACCATTTTATTATTTTCATTTCATTTCATTTCATTTAAATAAAAAATAACATAACTAAATAAATAAATATATATATGTTTTGTTGTGTGCATTAATTTCGCTTGTACGAGCAACAGTTTCGTCCAAAGATAAAAATAAATATTGGGGAGACCCCCGGAAACTACCTTGAGAAAGGGGGACACCTAATCCCAACTCCTCCCCCATTCGGTGCTTCGCACCTCGTATTAGGAGTATGTTGAAAACAGGCCACGCTACGCCACTGCCTTTTAAGTCAAAATTATATTAAATTAATAAATGGAGGTGCTAATTTAACGCTTGAGAGAAATGCTTTGGGATTGCCGTGTGTCTCTTTAAGTGTAAACATAATCGACCAAACTCCGACTTGCGATTAACCAACTTAGATACGTGAGAGGAGTTCGACGGAACAAAAAGGAAAGGTAATGTTTTGGGGATACAAAATCAGTGCAATTGAAAGATTCCGCACACATTGTACAGATTTCTCAAATATGATTGTTTATATACTGTACCCAAGAACCTATTTTTAGATAGTACCGCTTTGTACGCCTAAGAACCTATTTTTATATCGTATCGCTTTGTACGCCTAAGAACCTATTTTTTTTTTAGATCGTATCGCTTTGTACGCCTAATAACCTATTTTTAGATCGTATCGCTTTGTTCGCCTAATAACCTATTTTTAGATCGTATCGCTTTGTACGCCTAAGAACCTATTATTAGATCGTATCGCTTTGTACGCCTTTTTTAGTTTTACTGAAAACGTGTTCAATATCATCGAAGCAAATATTGTCATTATTAGTTATGAACAGAAAAACCCCCATATGTTTAACATGTAAAGGGACACATGCCAATCTTGAATCCATTAGTTTTTCTACATAATTTGCACTGTTTCGATCATTAATATTAAGTATTGGAATTGTTCAAAGCAAATTAGTTTTGCTAACTGTTTATTATATTGTACCAATAAAATATTTAAACCATGCGGTAGAATAACGAAAAAAAAATCAAAACTTATGCCTTAATTTTGCGATGTCTTATCGGGTCTGTGGCGGAGGAAATATAAACCTCAGACGTCCACCCACCTTTCTCCCCCACCCCCACGCACAGTGTTTGACACAAACTTCAAGATTTACCATGCGTCCCTTTAACATGCTGCGGTTGAGTGAAACCCAGCCTTTACATCAAAACAGATACAAAATACAGAATACGGATACATTCACCTTATCCAATCGGTGTAGACATCCTTATCTTACTTTGCGAATGCGTGATATTATGTTGTTTGTTGGTTTGTTTGTTTGGTGTTTGACGTCATTTTCAACACATTTAAGGTTATATTTGACGGTCGATTTTTTTTTTGTGGTGGAGGCAGACCACCTACTTTTCCTGCAAAGAACCAGTATAGTACACCTCGTGCCATCCGTAGGAAGCGTTCTATTATATTTATGGTACAAAATCGATGACATTTATTATATTTTCTGCACAAAATAATAAATTATTGGTTGGTAATGTGTAACGAATTAAAATTTAGTTTAGGTGCAAAGACAAATGTTGTTAAATATGATGAGACATTCTTTAGTATAGCCCTAGGAACCTATTATTTGAACTTAACATTGCGTAATAAATATATATATCTTTTTTGATGAATTGAGTATTTGTCTGAAATCAAACAATAAAATATCAATGTCAGTTATTATATTGAACTTGGGTTGACTTGTGACAGCACAAAACGGTTATATGTCGCCAAGTTATATGTCGCAGTTATATGTCGCCAAGATATATGTCACCAAGTTATATGTCGCAGTTATATGTCACCAAGTTATATGTCGCAGTTATATGTCGCCAAGTTATATGTCGCAGTTATATGTCCACAAAAGGAAGCGGAATTCTGGGCCCACCATCCATTTACATCGAAATAAAAATATGCAGAATAGTCATAAAACCATTTCACCTGCAGTACTGCAAATTTTGTTGCAGATACTTCATTGTTCCACGGAGCTGCTATCATCGTTTTCTGCAAGGAGCATGTGAAACTGAATTCTGGAGGATTTTGCCCCTAATCAGTGGCCCTATTCTCGCCCGGGAACCACCGGTGCATAATCAATTATATGAATAGAAACTAGTCACTATACTAATTAAACATACATGTATATATTTAAAGCTATTTGGTTAATTATTAATTATTATACCCACGTTTTGAAAAAAACAGGGTATATTAAAATCGCCTCCGTTTGTCCGTCCGTCCGTCTGTCCGTTACCGCATCTCCTCCTAATCCGCTAAACCGAATTCAACCAAACTTAGGGTATGACATCACCATATGATGACGGCATGCAAGAGCACTATTATTTTTGGCTCCGAGCCCAGGGACCCTCAGGGTGGGGGTGGGGGTCAAAAGGTCAAATAAAACACTGTCATTTTTTAATATTTTTGCACATAATTTGTTATATGTAATCGTCTATTAAAGATAAACAACATATCAAACGATTTTTATATATCGCAAACTCGAACGTCTGCCCTGGGGCCCAGGGTGGGAGGGGCGGGCGGGATTTGGGTCATTTTTCCCCCCATATTTTTTCTGTGCAATTATCTCTCAAATTGACGTTATGATTTTTATCCCTTTAGGGGCTGGGGTGGGAGGGGGGGGGGGGGGGTGTGGGTAGGGGGGGGGGGGGGGGGGTCAAAAGGGTCAAAAGGGTCAAAAGGTCAAATACACTAAAAATTCAATTACATATTTTTTCCATATTCTTGCACATAACTTGGTGTATGTAAACGTCTATAAAAGATAAACAACATATTAAATGATTTTATTATTTTTATTATATCGAACTCGGACCGTCTGTCCGGGTCCCAGTGGGTGGGGGTGGGTGGGGGGGGGGGGGGGGGTCGGGGGGAGTGGGGTTGTGTGTGTGGTGGGGGATTTGGATTTTAAAAAAAAATAATATAATTATGTCTCAAATGAAACATGATGATGGGATTACACTGTATACATTTGTTTCCTCCTATGTTATAGTTGGGCCTGGAGGATGGGGCATCACATACACTAATAATGCAATTACGGTGTCATTGTTTCATACTTTTGCACATTAATTGGTATAAAAGTCATCTAATAAAGAGATACACAGCATGTCAAATGATTTATTATTTAAAACTCGGACGTCTTCCCTGGGGTTGAAGTGACCTGTGTGAATTAAACGTGGGTATTTTACGAGGGCCATGCCGTCGAATTCGTTCTAATTACAACTTAAAATGTAATGAAAATTCTAACATGTAAAGTTTATTTGGTTTGATACTTAAAATACTGGTATATTTTATTTATCATGTCGATCTGCACAATTCTGCCGAGAAACAGGGTGCCTTAGATAAAACCTTATCTCGGCAGTTACGTTCCGATCCCGTCAGGTGCACCCCTTTTGATGACGTCAGTACCTCTTTTGATGGGTAGTTTTGAACGGAAAAAAATGTGGAAAAAAAAGGAAAAAAGGTAAATTAAATGATTTTAAACGATTGACATGATAAATAGAATATCATGTTAGTGGAAAAATCTTATCCAGTGTATCAGGTTCGGCATGAAAAAAATGAAGCCCTCGGCACAGCTCAACCAAAGACAAGAGCCTCGGGTTTCATTTTTTTCTCAGCCTCACCTGATAAACTGGATGAGATCAGGTACTGAACATGATATTCTCTATATACATGTATGCATATCGATGTGATACACATAACAAGAAGCAACATATGTTGGCCCATGCGGATATTACATGACGTATGACGTAAAAGATGTAATAAAGCTTTTAACCCTAACATGTCATTTTATAATATAA
Organism: Cyrtodaria siliqua; assembly: GCA_037043455.1. Lineage (NCBI taxonomy): Eukaryota > Metazoa > Mollusca > Bivalvia > Adapedonta > Hiatellidae > Cyrtodaria > Cyrtodaria siliqua. Next base: position 5,673 of record JAWPHD010012898.1, read on the forward strand.
GCGAACGCTTGAAAGTTAACACCGACATATAACTCAAAGAGATTATAAAACACCTAAAAAGTTCTTCGAATTAAACATTCCTGTATAGACCATATCTTATTTAAAATAACTTCGAAGAAGAAGAACGTTTTATATGAATCATGAAGGCAGTTTGTTGGTGTTACATATCCCACAGGACATGACGAAATGAGCACCAAGAAACCCAAACTCGTCATTCAAGTCAATACGTATATACTGATGGGAAAACAGTTTGCAACAATATCTATTGTATTTAACTACAGACACATCATACGCTACTGTTGTCACATAATTTGTTTAAAAGGGGATATGAAGGCTTTTTCTAGAATTTTTTATATTTTTTTCCAGTTCATGATAAAAACGCCATATCTATAAAAATATGGTTTTACCACCGTGTGGCTCCGGTCTAAACTTTAGAAGCATCTTATGCATCGACCATATAGCTGAAAGTTCTGGTATCAGTGTTTTCCACCAATATTAATTATAAACGACAACATACTTGCAACTTTTAGCTGGTACATGACATTTGATTTATCACATAACATGGCTTCTGGGAGTGTAATAAAGCCTTATTTCTCGTAATACACTAGTGTATTACAGATGCAAATGAAGACCGAATCACTGTTTGTATACAGTAAAACATTTAATCTCAATTGTTTGCATGGTATATCATACGATACGTTCAGACACCTTAACTATTTATCATTATTTGAAATCTTACTTTATAAAACGCAGGTTAGTAACGTTAAATTTGGTTTACGTTGTCGCATTATTTGTAGAGCGAACGCGTTAGAACCGCATAACGTAGCTAACGTCATGAAAACAACAGAACGACGTCGTGATTTCTCTTTCAAATTGCGGCCATATATAAGGTAAAAGACTACATTAATAAATTGAAACTATCACGTCGTAGATACGTTATGTGATAAATAGAATCTTACATTCGTGACTGTGTATTACTAGTATTGACTTTAACAAACTCGTTGGATAAAAAGATAGGATACTCGGAAGGGCCTCTTATCCTATCATTTTGTCCAACTCGTTGATTAAAATCAATAATACACAGTCACGAATGTAAGACCCTCTATAGAAAAGCCGAACAGGAACTATAATCTCATTTGGTGTTAACACGGTGCTCCTCAAGTCTAAAGTTTGAAGATTTGATTAATTGCATATATAGTTGTATATATTTTCTAAAAACTAATTAATTAATAAATTAATTGCATCATCCTACGCGCAGGAAAAATCATTTTGTAAACAACAGTTTCTGTTATTATGCCAAAATGCAAAACTCACACCTTGCACACCCTCCTTATTACTTCTGATTAAATGCTTATCATCCCGTCTGAGTCACTTACGCCTATACCAAATAAGTTACATTATCAACCAATCTAACATGGTTTATTAAAATACTCAATGCTGATTGGTTATTGGGGAGTTTTTAAAAATGCTATCAAGAACTCTGACATCACGTCCTTCAACAGTTTAGACGTCACTTTAAACGACTTACAACATCGGAAAACATCCAAAACAACGATCATATTAAATTAAAGCAACGTTTCGTTCTAACAACAAATTGAAATTGTTAAAAAACACGATAAAGCTGTATATTTTATTCGTTTGGTGCTGAGAGATGGATAAACAATGTAGGTTGTGAGCATTAATTTGTATTATGCCCCGAAAATGTATGTGTAAAATACATAAAAATCCATGTCAGGTAAACAAATAAAATATTTCGAGCGGGTTTATATTTTGAGGAATCAAAACCTGGTTTTGAGACTTGAGGTCTTCAAGTCCCGCCCAATAGGTATTGATCTGGGACAATATAAACCCGCTGGAAATATTTTATTTCTTAAATAAATGGATGTCGTCAGATTATGCGTAACATTATTTTTGTTCCGAGTTTTGTTATAAGCGATCTTTGTAACAAAACGATATTGTGTAGAGAGTTTTGTCTGTACAGTTCACTTGTAGTACTAAGTGACACGTTGTTTACGCCATGCCTTTACCTATCGTTCTTTCGAAATACGTTCACCGTATGCACGATTTTACGGGATACACGGATTTTGTCACGCGCATTAATACAAGTAAAATGTTCAGTACTAAGTGATTCACATTTATTGCAGATGGGCTGTGAAAGAAAACCAATAATAACTAGATTTTGATCAGAAACCTGATCAAACGGGCTTTCCTGTCTGAATGACGTCATGCCGTCACAACTGTCAGAGTTGTTGAAGATGAAGACTCTGATTGATTTATCACGAAAATAACTTCGAACATGCAATCAGTGAAAAAAAAAATCTGAATATTTTGACGTCACTGACGTCATGACGTCGGGATACCGTATGACGTTCTTGCACAACCTCACCCAGAACTCTACAATCGGTGAAAGTTGTATTCAAATCCGATAATAAATAGAGAAGATATAGACAAAACAAGATTTCTTAAATGACGTCATTGGCGGCTATTTTGGATGACGTCATGACGTTAAAAATGTCAGCGTCGACTGAGACAATGACATTGATGGATTATTCAGTAAAACAACTTCAAAAATGGAATCAGTGAAAAAACGGATTTTTATAACATTATGACGTCACTGACGTCAAGACGTTACTACATAGAGAAGGTTTTTACATTTTTGCACAACTAGAGCCTGAAACCTACAATCTGTGAAAGTTTCATTCAAATCGGACTATAAATATTTGAGATCTAGCGATAACAAGATTTGTCTGATGACGTCACTGGCGGCCATCTTGGATGACGTCATGATAATTTTCGACATTCTGGTACAACCCAACATACTTCCCTAGAGGCTGTGAAAGTTGCATCAAAATCCTATAATAAATGAAGGAGATATAGCGATCACAACATTTCTTAAATGACGTCATTTGCGGCCATTTTGGATGACGTCATGACGTTAAAACTGTCAGCGTCGACTGAAACAATGATACTGATGAATTTTAGAGCAAAACAACTTAAAAAATGCACTCAGTAAATAAAACGGATTTTTAATATCATTGTGACGTCACTGACGTCAAGGCGTTATGACGTAGAGACACGTTTTAACTTCTTGCACAACTAGACCATGAACTATACAAGCTGTGAAAGTTTCATTTAAGTCCGACCATACATGTTCGAGATCTAGCAATAACAAGATTTGTATCATGACGTCACTGGCGGCCATCTTTGATGACGTCATGACAATTTTCAACATTCTTGCACAACCCAACCTAATTCCCTACAGGCTATGAAAGTTGCATCAAAATCCAATAATAAATGCAGGAGATATAGCGATTACAAAATTAATACGTCATTGGCGGCCATTTTGGATGACGTCATGACGTTAAAACATTCAGCGTCGACTTATATAATGACACTGATGGATTTTCCGATGAAATTCCTTAAAAAATACATTTAATAAAAAAACCCGGATTTTTCATAACACTGTGACGTCACTGACGTCAACACTTTCTAACATAGACGGACACGTTTTGACGTTCATGCACAACTAGACCCTAAACTCTACAATCTGTGAAAGTTTCATTCAAATCCCATAGTAAATGCACGAGATACAGCGATAACAAGATTTGCCTACAAACGCCAGTGGCGGCCATCTTGGATGATGTCATGACCCAAAAAGTTGCGGGACACTATTCCAGCCTGAGCTATATCACTGTGTAAAATTAAGAGGCCGTGCGACCAGTCTTACTATGAAAGTGCTGGGGAGAAGAAGAAGAGGAATAATAATAAGAAGAACTAGATTTTGATCAGAAACCTGATCAAACGGGCTTTCCTGATTTTAATGGCGTCATGACGTCACAACTGTCAGAGTTGTCTAAGTTGATGAAACTGATTGATATATCAAGAAAATAACTTCGAAAATGCGAAAAGTAAAAAAAACGATTTTTTGAATATTTTGACGTCACTGACGTCATGACGTCGGGATACCGTATGACATATGTGCACAACCAGATCCCGTACTCTACAATCTGTGAAAGTTTTTCAAATCCGATCATAAATGGAGAAGATATACTCTTAAAAAGATTTCCTTTATGACGTCACTGGTGGCCATCTTTGATGACGACATAACAAACTTCGACATTATTGCACAACCAGACGTTGAATGTAGAGTTCCTGTGAAAGTTTTATCAAGATCCGATCATAAATGAAGGAGATATAGCGATTACAAGATTTCTTAAATGACGTCATTGGCGGCCATTTTGGATGACGTCATAACATTAAAACTACTAACGTTGACTGAAACAATGACAATGATTGATTTTGCAGTAAAAACAACTTCAAAAATGCAATCAGTAAAGAAAACGGATTTTTTTTTATAACATTGTAACGTCACTGACGTCAAAACGTTATTACCTAGAGAAACGTTTTTACATTCTTGCACAACTAGACCCTGAACTGTACAATCTGTGAAAGTTTCATTCAAATCCAACTACAAATATTTGAGATCTAGCGTTAACAATATTTGTATCATGACGTCACTGGCGGCCATCTTGGATGACGTCATGACAATTTTCGAAATTCTTGCACAATATAATCTAATTCCCTACAGGCTGTGAAATTTGCATCAAAATCCGATCATAAATGAAGAAGATATAGCGATTACAAGATTTCTTAAATGACGTCATTGGCGGCCATTTTGGATGACGTCATGACGTTAAAACTGTCAGCGTCGACTAATATAATGACACTGATGGATTTTCCGATGAAATTCCTTAAAAAATGCATTTAATGAAAAAAAACGGATTTTTCATTACATTGTGACGTCACTGACGTCAACACTTTCTAACATAGACAGACACGTTTTGACGTTCTTGCACAACTAGACGCTAAACTCTACAATCTGTGAAAGTTTCATTCAAATCCCATCGTAATTGCATGAGATACAGTGATAACAAGATTTGCCTACAAACGCCATTGGCGGCCATCTTGGATGACGTCATGACCCCAAAAGATGCGGGACACTATTCCAGCCTGAGCTATATCAATGTGTAAAATTAAGAGGCCGTGCGACCAGTCTTACTATGAGAAGTGCTGGGGAGAAGAAGAAGAGGAATAATAATAATAAGAACTAGATTTTGATCAGAAACCTGATCAAACGGGCTTTCCTGATTTTAATGGCGTCATGACGTAACAACTGTCAGAGTTGTCTAAGATGATGAAACTGATTGATATATCAAGAAAATAACTTCGAAAATGGAACCAGTAAACAAATCGATTTTCTGAATATTTTGACGTCACTGACGTCATGACGTCGGGATACCGTATGACATCTGTGCAAAACCAGATCCCGTAATCTACAATCTGTGAAAGTTTTGTTCAAATCCGATCATAAATAGAGAAGATATAGTCTTAACAAGATTTCCTTTACGACGTCACTGTTGGCTATCTTTGATGACGACATAACAAACTTCGACATTATTGCACAACCAGACGTTGAATGAAGAGTTCCTGTGAAAGTTTTATCAAGATCCGATCATAAATGAAGGAGATATAGCGATTATAATATTTCTATAATGACGTCATTGGCGGCCATTTTGGATGACGTCATAACATTAAAACTACTAACGTTATGTTGATTTTGCAGTAAAACAACTTAAAAAATGCAAACAGTAAAGAAAACGGATTTTTAATAACATTGTAACGTCACTGACGTCAAGACGTTATAATATAATATAGAGACACGTTTTGATCTTTTTGCATAACTAGACCCTGAACTCTACAAGCTGTGAACGTTTAATTCAAATCCAACTATAAATGGTTGAGATCTAGCACTTACAAGATTTTTATCTTGACGTCACTGTCGTCCATCTTTGATGACGTCATGACCATTTTTGACATTCATCCACAACTCAACCTAATTCCCTGCAGGCTGTGAAAGTTGCATCAAAATCCGATAATAAATGCAGGAGATATAGCGATTACAAGATTTCTTAAATGACGTCATTGGCGGCCATTTTGGATAACGTCATGACGTTAAAACTGTCAGCGTTTATTCAAACAATGACATTGATAAATTTTGCATTAAAATACCTCAATATATGCAATCAGTAAAAAAAACGGATTTTTCATAATATTTTGACGTCACTGACGTCAGGATGTTATTATATAGAGACATGTTTTTACATTCATGTACAACAAGACCCTGAACTCTACAATCTGTGAAAGTTTCATTCAAATCCGACTATAAATGTTGGAGATCTTGCGCTAACAAGATTTGTATCATGAAGTCACTGGCGGCCATCTTGGATGACGTCATGATAATTTGCGACATTCTGGCACAACACATCCTATTTCCCTACAGGCTGTGAAAGTTGCATCAAAATTCGATCATAAATAAAGGAGATATAGCAATTACAAGATTTCTTAAATGACGTGATTGGCGGCCATTTTGAATGACGTCATGACGTTAAAACTGTCAGAGTCGATTGAAACAATGACACTGATGGATGTTACACTAAAAAAACATGAAAAATGCAATCATTGAAAAAAAGGACTTTTCGTAACATTGTGACGTAACTGACGTCAAGAGGTTATTACATATAGACACGTTTTTACATTCAAGCACAACTAGACCCTGAACCCTACAATCTGTGAAAGTTTCATTCAAATCCCATTGTAAATGCACGAGATACAGCGATAACAAGATTTGCCTACAAACGCCAGTGGCGGCCATCTTGGATGACGTCATGACCCAAAAAGTTGCGGGACACTATTCCAGCCTGAGCTATATCACTGTGTAAAATTAAGAGGCCGTGCGACCAGTCTTACTATGAAAAGTGCTGGGGAGAAGAAGAAAAGGAATAATAATAACTAGATTTTGATCAGAAACCTGATCAAACGGGCTTTCCTGATTTTAATGGCGTCATGACGTCACAACTGTCAGAGTTGTCTAAGCTGATGAAACTGATTGATATATCAAGAAAATATCTTCGAAAATGGGACCAGTAAACAAATCGATTTTCTGAATATATTGACGTCACTGACGTCATGACGTCGGGATACCGTATGACATCTGTGCACAACCAGATCTCGTAATCTACAATCTGTGAAAGTTTTGTTCAAGTCCGATCATAAATAGAGAAGATATAGTCTTAACAAGATTTCCTTTATGACGTCATTGGTGGCCATTTTGGATGACGTCATAACATTAAAACTACTAACGTTATGTTGATTTTGCAGTAAACAACTTAAAAAATGCAAACAGTAAAGAAAACGGATTTTTAATACCATTGTAACGTCACTGACGTCAAGACGTTATAACATAGAGACACGTTTTGATCTTTTTGCATAACTAGACCCTGAACTCTACAAGCTGTGAAATTTCAAATCAAATCCAACTATAAATGGTTGAGATCTAGCACTTACAAGATTTTTATCTTGACGTCACTGGCGTCCATCTTTGATGACGTCATGACCATTTTTGACATTCATCCATAACTCAACCTAATTCCCTGCAGGCTGTGAAAGTTGCATCAAAATCCGATAATAAATGTAGGAGATATAGCGATTAAAAGATTTCTTTAATGACGTCATTTGCGGCCATTTTGGATAACGTCATGACGGTAAAAACTCTCAGCGTCTATTCAAACAATGACATTGATAAATTTTCCATTAAAATACCTCAATATATGCAATCAGTAAAAAACGGATTTTTCATAATATTATGACGTCACTGACGTAAGGACGTTATTATATAGAGACACGTTTTTACATTCAGGCACAACTAGACCCTGAACTCTACAATCTGTGATAGTTTCATTCAAATCCGACTATAAATGTTGGAAATCTTGAGCTAACAAGATTTGTATCATGACGTCAGTGGCGGCCATCTTGGATGACGTCATGATAATTTTCGACATTCTGGCACAACACATTCTATTTCCCTACAGGCTGTGAAAGTTGCATGAAAATCCGATCATAAATAAAGGAGATATAGCGATTACAAGATTTCTTAAATGATGTCATTGGCGGCCATTTTGAATGACGTCATGACGTTAAAACTGTCAGAGTCGATTAAAAAAATGACACTGATGGATGGTACACTAAAAAAACATGAAAAATGCAATCATTGAAAAAAAAAGCACTTTTCGTAACATTGTGACGTCACTGACGTCAAGACGTTATTACATAGAGACAGGTTTTTAAAATAAAGCACAACTAGACCCTGAACTCTACAATCTGTGAAAGTTTCATTCAAATCCGACTATAAATGTTGGAGATCTTGCGCTAACAAGATTTGTATCATGACGTCAGTGGCGGCCATCTTGGATGACGTCATGATAATTTTCGACATTTTGGCACAACACATCCTATTTTCCTATAGGCTGTAAAAGTTGCATCAAAATCCGATCATAAATAAAGGAGATATAGCGATTACAAGATTTCTTAAATGACGTCATTGGCGGCCATTTTGAATGACGTCATGACGTTAAAACTGTCAGAGTCGATTGAAACAATGACACTGATGGATGTTACACTAAAAAAACATGTAAAATGCAATCATTGAAAAAAAAGGACTTTTCGTAACATTGTGACGTCACTGACGTCAAGACGTTATTACATAGAGACAGTTTTTTACATTCAAGCACAACTAGACCCTGAACTCTACAATCTGTGAAATTTTCATTCAAATCCAACTATAAATGTTTGAGATCTAGCGCGAACAAGATTTGTCTGATGACGTCACTGGCGGCCATCTTGGATGACGTCATGGCCCCAAAGGTTTCGGGACACTATTCCAGGCTGAGCTCTATCACTGTGTAAAATTTAGAGGCCGTGCGAATAGTCTTACTATGAAAAGTGCTCCTGAGAAGAAAAAGAATAATAATAATAATAATAACTAGATTTTGATCAGAAACCTGATCAAACGGGCTTTCCTGATTTTAATGGCGTCATGACGTCACAACTGTCAGAGTTGTCTAAGTTGATGAAACTGATTGATATATCAAGAAAATAACTTCGAAAATGCGACAAGTAAAAAAATCGATTTTCTGAATATTTTGACGTCACTGACGTCATGACGTCGGGATACCGTATGACATCTGTGCACAACCAGATCCCGTACTCTACAATCTGTGAAAGTTTTGTTCAAATCCGATCATAAATGGAGAAGATATACTCTTAAAAAGATTTCCTTTATGACGTCACTGGTGGCCATCTTTGATGAAGACACAACAAACTTCGACATTATTGCACAACCAGACGTTGAATGTAGAGTTCCTGTGAATGTTTTATCAAGATCCGATCATAAATGAAGGAGATATAGCGATTACAATATTTCTTAAATGACGTCATTGGCGGCCATTTTGAATGACGTCATGACGTTAGAACTCTCAGCGTCGACTGAAACAATGACATTGATGGATTATACAATAAAACAACTTCAAAAATGTAATCGGTAAACAAAAACGGATTTTCATAACATTATGACGTCACTGACGTCAAGACGTTATTACCTAGAGACACGTTTTTACATTTATGCATAACTAGACCCTGAACTCTACAATCTGTGAAAGTTTCATTCAAATCCGACTACAAATATTTGAGATCTAGCGCTAACAATATTTGTATCATGACGTCACTGGCGGCCATCTTGGATGACATCATGACAATTTTCAACATTCTTGCACAACCCAACCTAATATCCTACAGGCTATGAAATTGCATCAAAATCCGATCATCAATGAAGGAGATATAGCGATTACAAGATTTCTTAAATGACGTCATTGGCGGCCATTTTGAATGACGTCATGACGTTAAAACTGTCAGCGTCGACTGAAACAATGACACTGATGGATTTTACAGTAAAAAAACATGAAAAATGCAATCATTGAAAAAAAATGACTTTTCGTAACATTGTGACGTCACTGACGTCAAGACGTTATTACATAGAGACACGTTTTACATTCAAGCGCAACTAGATCCTGAACCCTACACTCTGTGAAAGGTTCATTCAAATCCGACTATAAATGTTTGAGATCTAGCGATAACAAGAATTGTCTGATGACGTCACTGGCGGCCATCTTGGATGACGTCATGAGCCCAAAAGCTTCGCGGCACTATTCTAGACTGAGCTCTACTACTGTCTAAAATTGTGATGCTCTGCGACCAATGCTACTATGAAAAGTGGCGGTCACAAGAAGAATAATAATAATAACTAGACATGAAGAGCAACATTCCTGTCAAGTTTCATGAAAAACCGTCTAGTAGATTTAAGAAGAGTAGTCGCCACAAAAAAAGATTTACGGACGGTTTAGAGAGTATTCAGTACCCACGGCCCGGGTTAAAATATACTCAGCAGAAATAGAAACGTCCCTCGAAACAAAGGTATTGGCATATATGATTAAATAAAGCATAATTTCATTGTGTCTAAATCTATGGGTAAAGTTATGGACGTTTCTAGTTTTGCACAGTAGGCCTATAGTATTCAGTTTGCAGGTCTAAAATGAAGGAGTATTCAGTACTCATTTCTAAATTAGAGAGTAATCAATACTCGGGGGAGTTGTGGGGAGTGGGGACACCTACATTTAAGCAGACAATATTGCTTTTGTTTGATAGTGAAAAATTCCAATTTTAAGGCAAAAGGTCACGTATTTTGCTAATTGAATGGGTACCGGTACTATTCCCAAAAGGGTGGAAAAAACACGATGTTATTCATAATATCAGTACTGAAAAGCCGAATTTGTTTTAATGTTTATGCCTTAGGAGGCCTTGAGCACTTGACACGTTTCGCACGTGTACTGAACCTTGAACTGCGTGGGGATGGGGGCAGAATGCAAACCCGTTTTTTGAAAATGGAGGTGCGTTATTCGGATCCGAAAGAGCAAAGTGGATAGGTAATAGGTAATTTTAGTTTTCGATGATGAACGTTTTGGAAACAGTATTAAAATTTTGCAGTCTGACTAGTTTTAAAATGGATATTTTCTAAGACCTGTTTTTTTTTTAATTGTTTCGTTTCTGTGCCGGATACAGGATTTCGGATAAACGGCGCAACTTTGTTATGGGTACTTCCCCTCCCCGTAAATGTGAGTGGTGTATATTGCGTATGTCAAGGCATGTGTACGAGCCCGTAGTAAGACCACCAGGCGTAACCATGGGCCAGAATTTATGTTAAATTATGTCATATACTAATTTGTTATGTTACATGCACAAGAATATTGTTCATGAGCGTTGTACGTTTGATACATAACTCCCCCTACGTCTAAAATATTATTAAAACAAGACTCTGAAAGTATTCCAAGTATAACTACATTCAAGCATATATTTTTTTTATCAAAAACATCTGTTTAACAGGGTAGCAAACCACGTGAGATGGCATAAAATGTATACAAAGAGCTCGATTCATTTAGGGGTTTTCGTCATAACTTTCTTATTAACACTTAAAAGTATTTTGTTGAAATAAAGGTCGCATACTCTTAAGCTTTGAATCCCACTGGGACTTTTAAGAAAGTGTCAATTCTCACGGATTGTGGGTAGTGAACAGTAGTGGTTCTATCGATGAAAAGTGGTTGATTTAGTTATCCCGTTTAATCAGTCGTAGCTTTGTTTTTGCCTCATAGTGTACGCACGTGCATATAAGCTTCTGGCTAAGTATGAAATGAGTGGGTACAAAATATATTATTACCCGATCTCCTATATAAATGCTATATAGTCATTTCTTGCTAATTCACTAAGGAAAAGACTGTTCCCGGTGAAAACGAACTGTTACCGGGCTTTAGTTTCGACTGTTTCCCTCACGTGCTGGAATTTCGTTTGCGTGACGTCATGTTGCTTTTTTCACCATAGGTTCCCGTTATAAAACCAATTTTCATTTTCACTGTTTCGTACAGTAACATTAATCAGGTAATAAAACAGTTATCACATGTGTGTTTGGAAAACAGTCAAGGTGTCGGGGTATGTCGGTGTGAACTGTTAAACTCGGCCTATCGGCCTCGGGAAACAGTTCACACCGTCATCCTCTACACCTCGGGAAAACAGTTTTGACTGTTCCTTAAACACACATGTGATAACTGTATACTCTGGTTGTCTCGGTATAGATTATTAGAGAGGGGGTGCTGGTCTCTCTCTAGTACCTAAGTCTACGTATTAAAAAAAATCGTACATCAATATAATTACAGTAATTATAACGGGTGTAAAACACGCCAGTCTACTCGCCACGGCACAAGCATACGTTTTGTACTAGCTGTTAATTAAAACAACCATAAACAATTAATGCAGTACAAAGGTGAAGATAATGAGCAAATAACATTAATAAATTCGAGGATAAGAAATTGTATCCTTCTGGTAGAATTTGTACAGGCCTTGTTAACCACATGAGTTGTTGTCCCCCATGTGGTTGCCGGGCTAGAATATAACCACTGCAAACACATAGTCACATGCAGAGAGGGGTCCATCGTAAATGGAGTGTGTAATTTAGAATTTGGAGCAACTCTACAGTTCTGCAGGTAAAAAGGTTCTAGGCCCATTTTACATATTTTATCTTGATGTAAATGGAGGATGAGCCTGGCATTTTCATTCCTATTAGGCGCCATATAACTTTCATGTGTTGGTACGCCTTAAAATACAATTCAATTAAAACAACGCTGGTTACGGAATGTGTTGCACGAATCAAAAACCATATATATAAGCCGAAATTTCTAAACTTTTTAAATAAATTTTACTGTTTGAGCATTCCAATTCTGCTTACAAATAACATTTCAATTGGACGAACGATAATATAAAAATTGTTTTTACCTGATTAGTAGCCATGTCTTGAACTTGAAGTGAAGTCGGAAAACCTGAAGAGGATTTTTGGTGTCGTGATATTGGTTTTATAGTTATCGAATCGTGTTGTTCAGGGGTCACTGGTCAGCGAATTATGACCATTGAAATACATTGTTTACTGGAGTTCAAATCACAGAGGCGTAGTCAGAGTTTTGTCAATGTGGAAGCCCAAAGAACTGAGTGGCGGAAACAAGGTTAATATTTCAATAATGCACAGAAGAAAATAACATTTAGAAACAATTGATCATGCATTGATTAGGTTAATTAGACTGTAACCGAAGGCCCCGGGTTCAATCCTTCGTGGTGCCGCTGAATTTCGTCGCAGTGTTTTTGGGCAAGACACTTTCCCTTAGCCTCGTCCGTCGGATAGGAACATAAACCCGGTGGTGCCTTGTATCGGTCTATCTGAGCACGTTAAAGAACCATAGGAATATATTAGATAATAAGAGTAGGGCATGGTTCTTGGATTCCTATGTATCCTTCACCTCTCTCTGGGGTGGCTCTAAATAACCTATACTGTGTTGAAGAGCCGTTAAACAACATTCTATTCAATTCAATTAGACAAACGCCGAGAGATTCCGTATTGATTTGCTTTATTGGTCAGTCCGTAATAAAGCAACATTTCTTAGGTTACCCGTTTATTATTGTTACCCCTTTATTATTGGTTCGTCAATTTTTGCGCACAATATGACCTATTTATGTGTCGACGTGCCGTAAAACACCATTCATTCATTCATTATTATTTGTTCAACGTTGTAGACAGCGTCGTGACATCGTTGGGGCTGCTGCACAAAATAACGTTGTGCCAACGTTGCTGTACAACGTTAATCCAACGTTGCTGAAAATTCTGAGGATTTCATTGGTCAGTGCGCCGTGGACGTATGTCTCGAGACGAACAAATGACGAATTCCCCGTAGGTAACCCTTTACTCAAATACACAAAAACAAAAAGGCGACGATAGCGTTGCCGATTCGTTTTGGAAACCGCCGATTGTTTCCTTCCTATCGCTTTTGTGTATTTTTTGGCAATTTTACAGGTAATAAAACATTAACATAGTGACAAAATACGTTTATTTTATTAAAAAATCCGCCAAATGTGACGACGTTATAGCGATGACGTCACGAAAGTAAACGACGTCTAGTTAGAAGCACGTTACGGGGAAATCGTGTTTTTGGATGTTTTTTGTTCTTAAATAAATGGTTACCACTTTGAAGTATGACAAATACGTTATTAGGCTTCTTGACAGGGGACATGGGCTCACATTCCCTGCCTCAATGTACCCTGTCAAGAATCCTAATAACTAATAATGTCCGTCCGCAGCGTTACGCCTTATTGCAAACGTCGAATCAACATCATCATGCTAGCTGGGAACTAGCTGAAAGATGTTGCTGAATTTGCTATAATTTAATGTTAAATTACGGTCAGGGTCGCGAATGTAAGTTATTGCTAAAGTACTACGATTAGTGTCTTACACAAACGTATTAAAATAATTGTTTTAAAAAAAGTAAAGGTAATCAGGAAGCCCCGGCCTCTATGTCATCAACTGGCTACACCCTTGCTGTGGTCAAAAAAGGTGTGGTCAAAACAATTAATATCGTACGACACGTGCAAGGATGGCATGATTATCTGTGCGGAGAATGTTCACCTTCAACTCCTCTGTGTAGATGTTAAAGTTACACAGTCCTTATATTAATCGATTTTTCTTTGTATGCGTGTTTTGTTTTTTCATGATTCATTTGGAACCTGTACAAAAATGACTGGCATGACATGTAGTTGGTCCTAAATAAAAAAATCATTTTGATACGATGTTAAATATGGTCGCTGGCGGCCATCTTTGTTTACATAGTTATATAGGAAAAAGTTGTGGCGTCTACTCTTCTGAGACTACTAGATCGATTTTCATGAAACTTCCAAGGAATGTTCTCTTGATGTCTACTTTGTTCTAAGTAAAAATCTGGTCCGCCGGAAATTCAAGATGGTCACCAAAGCCAACGATAGATTTAAAAAATACAACTGTGTCGATTATTTTTCAAAAAACATAACCTGGTTTAAATAATATTTTATTCTTAAACATACACAATCATAATGATTAGACAGTATATTCACTTTAACAGAATTTGAGTACGTATAACTGGACAAAGATCTTTGATGTCATATAAACCTTTTCCCGTAATTAGTTATTCCATAACGTAACATTTTGGTAGGGTTCTTTAAGGAAGCTCGGTACTATAGTTCAAAAAAAGTATGTGCATCATGGTAATGCATATATCTAATAGATAGGTTGATGAAGTTGATATTTTGACTGATTATCTCAATTGGTAGAGTATCGGAAAGGTAATCCGAAGGTAGAGAGAAATAAAACCTTCCGGGTTTGAGTCCCCGTTTTGCTGTACGTTGTTCTAGCATTTGTGACAGTTGGCGAGCCATTATCGATCCACTAGATAATCGAAGTACTGCGTACTGAATGGCGAAAACATTAGTAAGCAAATCATTTTTAGCTGTTCCTGTAGATAAGATTAAAGATTGTATGAATTATGATTGTTATTGGCAAAGTGATATTTGATTAAGAGTTGTAGAGATAGTTGGTTAAAATAAACAATTTAGTAGTCGGCTAACTTGTATTTTTAAAAATGTAATTTAATTTTGCGGACATTTTTGAATTTCCAGTCGAACTGATTTTTACTTAGGACCAATGAGACATGCAGAGCAACATTTCTGTAAAGTGTCATGCAAATCCATCATCTTTGTTTTTCCCTAGTAATCGCCTGAAATTTTTCTATATAACTCCATGTAAACAAAGATGGCCGCTGGTAGCCATGTTTGACATCGAATCCATTATCGAAATGAATTGTGCGTAAGATCAACTACATCTCATGCCAGTCATTTTAGTTAAAGTTCCAAAGCAATAGTATTTATGTTTTTTAGAAGTAGCCGGCACACATTTGTATTGTGTAAAATCTATTTGTAGGCGTGGCAGTCATCTTGAATTTCTGGCCGGCCTCTTGCTTTTTGTTAGGACCAACGAGATAGCAAGAGCAACATTCTTGTAAAGTTTCATGGAAATCTTTGAAGTTGTTTCAGAGGAGTAGTCGCCACAAGTTTTTCCTATATAACTATATAAAAAAAGATGGGCGCTGGATGCCATGTTTCACATCGAATTTAATTTTGGTTAGGACCAACTACATGGCATGCCGGTATATCATTTTGATTTAAGGTTGCAAATCAATAACACTTATGGTTTTGGGAAGTGGCCGGCAAGAAATTGTATTTGTAAAATATATTTTAAGCCGTCTTGAATTTCCGGCAGACATGTATTACTTGACATCAAGAGAAACATTCTTGTGAAGTTTCATCAAAAATCTGTCGAGTAGTTTCAGAGGAGTAGTCGCCATAACAGTGCTCCAAGAAATTAAAATGGGGAATAGCCCAGGGAAGTAGATTTCATAAATAAACTTGCCCTGACTGAAAAGTCACTTGCCTTGATTTTTTAACTTGCCCCGAAATTGCTATTACCAATGAATACATGTATTTGCCAGTACATAATTATTGTCGATAATGAATAGTTCGCTTATTTACTTTGTTTTATTTATAATTAATATAAGGTTCTATTTTCCGTTATTTTCCTTTTATTTATCCATTGCATCATATAACAAAAATAATTTTATTTTATTTTACACTTTTAGGATCTTGCCATAAATCACGTCAAAAACCCTACCGGGTGTTTTCACAGTATGGATCACAGCGTCGGCAATTAACACTTAAAGAAGTTTGCGATTAATTAGCAGCGTCGGCAATTAACACTTAAAGAAGTTTGCGATTAATTATCAGCGTCGCCAATTAACACTTAAAGAAGTTTGCGAACAATTAGATATACGTTTGAGCAATAAAAACCGTATATAAGAAGTGGATTTGTTCATAATGCCATTGTTGATTAATTAGCAGCGTCGGCAATTAAAACTTAAAGAAGTTTGCGAACAATTAGTTATACGTTTGTACAATAAATATTAATAAACATTGACATGATTTAATGATTACTTATTGCAGATTTTAAACGAAAGAATTAAGTGACAATTGTCAATTTAAACCGTTTACACAAACAGAGAGGTGATGACATTCACACTTGCAATAAAAAATTTAATTTATTTTCTAATAACAATTTACTAAAATATTGAACACAAAAAAAAAGTTATATTTAGATCACGTTTATAATAAAATATTAAGTGCCGAAGTGTCTTTGTAAGTGCCGAAGTGTCCAATGCTAAGTGCCGAAGTGTCCAATGCCCAGTGCCGAAATGTCTTACCAGGTGCCGAAATTACCAAGTGCCGTAGTGACCAGGTGCCGAAATGACTAGGATTCCATCAAAACCTTCCAAAACAGGTTCACATTCCCGGTGTTATTTTATGTTTTCCTACTGAGCATCCTGATCGTCTTCGACGCTTAAATGTAAATACACACATTACCAGCGTCGCAAAAATCTAGACAAATAGTCGGACTGAGATACTGCGTTCAGTAGAATAGGTCTGGTCTTGAAATATTTGGTAACATCCGCGTGGTGCGCTAAAACGATGTATCTGGTCTATGACTGATAGCATATGGCTGAAAACGGTAATCCGTCTCGTTCTATGCGATATTCGTCTTGGGGAAGAATTGAAATGTGCAGGGTCTGGTACCGGCCGGGGTGGTTGGGTGTGTCATGATTCATAAATACAAGTGACGTAGTCCAGTGATACAGCACCGGACTGTGATGCGTTCGATCACCGCCTTGGCAATGTTATTTTTATCCTTGACGGAGATAATTAATGCACAGAGTTTGGTACTGGTTCTAATCAAAAACTCGCACATAATCTTCGAAAGAGGATGTTGCATTATCAGTAGGTAGATATAAATTACAAGTACAAATCAGGGGCGTTCCTGGGACTAATTTAGGTATACGCACTCTCGAGTTTGGATTCACAAATGTGCCTAACCCCGCTATACCTTCAGTTTTTATTGCATTTTTCGCATTTTTAGCCTTTTTTATTTGTTTGCTTCTTTAATAGCCTGTACGCACGTGCGTCAGTGCGTATGCCCAGGCACGCCCCTGCAAATATAGTATTTTATGATATGGACAGCGCTAAAGCGGGGAATCCGTGTCCTGTGGGGGGCATATTTTCTAGTTAGGAAATATCATCTTTGGGTTATTTTATGTTATATGTTCAGTATACTGGTATTATCAATGTTATACAGAAATAATGTATTTAAACAACTATTAAAAAAGTCAGTCGTGATGTACTTTTCATATCCGAGTAAAGGTTTTTGTTGTATAAGCGTCTGCGCCACTGTAGTATAACCCGGATTTTAATGTACCTTCAAATTTCCCATCCCGACTTTTAGTAGCCACCCCGATGATTATTAAACGTCATTTCCGGTACATCCGTTTTGCTGAGTGAAAGTCGTTAGATTACCGTTAAATTCTGTTTACGTGCATTTCGGCATCGGTTTTGTGTTAAAGAGGATCGCACTAGTTATCTTCTTTCAGTAAGTATGTTTTAAGACAGACAATTAGCAACAGGTTAGAAAACAATGACAAAAAAGACATGTTCGATGTACTCCACAGTAAAACTAGCATGAAACATTTTTTTTAAATTATTCTATTGCTTTTATATTTTGCACATGAATAGTATAGTGTTTAAGACGTATAAATAGCTTACTATGGCACTGGCCGAGTAACCTGCAATAATCTACTGGCCTGGAAGGATTCTTACTGGCCCATATAAACAATAATTAAATCTCTTTCTTTCCTACCTTTTTGGATATCATAGATGTACATGATGATAGGTATAATGGTAAGTTAGTGAATTCAAAACGAAACCAACAGTGAACATTAAAATAGTTTATTTAGATCTTATTTAAATTTAGAATGCAAAACATCTTGTTGAAACTTTCGTCAAAATATAGCCACGAATAATCCGTAAGCTATTTGGGTTGGAACGTCCGTTTCCTTTTTCGTATGCCCGTTTCGAAACTGATTGTTCGATGCTTGTTTGGGCAGGACGTTTGATTCCAGGCTTTGCGCCATCAAAATATCTCAGGAAGTTCGACATTGAAAACAAAAGCGTAAGCGGATATGAAAAAAACCTAGTCGGGTTATCGATAAATAATTACAGTTGGGTCTAAAACGTTGTTGGTGCATTAAAAGTACGAAAGAGCAAAAGTTCAAAACAGTTCGAACACCATTCTAAAATTTTTATGAAAACATCCGTTTCACGCATTGAGGGGAAAACATGTAAATAATTCACGGACCTACGTTGAATTTTAAAAATATTTTGGCAATTAATGTCATGTTTGCATGAAAAGTTTACTGGCCCAATGGGCCTGTGAAATACTGAATTTTTCTGGCCTTGGGCTTCGGACAAGTTGTTAAATTCGAAGAATGTGGTAAACATAAATAAGTACATTATTGTTTTCATGTAAAATGTCATTAAATTGACATTAAATATTGAATAGCAGGTATTTTATGTTATTCTAAACAATTTTCACCACAAAACAAGTCATACTTAGACATACTTGGCAACATAGTATGAAGAGAAATCGGTAGTTGTACGCTCTGCTGTGTCCTACGCATGCCCCCCAAATACGGTGTAAAATAATATACTGCATTCTGAGACATGATAAAACAAAATACAGGGGCGGATAATAAAGTGCAACTTTACAGGCATGTGTACGTCGTAACAGACATGCGTATTACACTCCCAGTTATGTTCACAGGAACTTGGTCAGTTTTAATTTTTGCCCTCTTATTATAATTATCTATAAAGGAGGTGAGCGCGAAATTTTGGAAACTGCTGGGGTTCTTTATCAGAGGTCAAGCAGACGTTCGAAACAATCTCAATTACACGCACACTATATACTAACATGTGCAGAAATGAATTTCCTATCCAACAATACCTTTCTTCCTACGATCCCTTGTAAATTCGCTGAGATATCCGAGTTCAAAGTCATCAAAGTGCAATTTGACCCTGGTTGTCGTTTGTCTAAGTCCCCTATGTAAACAAATGAATTTCACCAAAAATCAGGTGTCCGTTAATTTCAGAGCAGTATTCCAGCTTCAAATCATAATCATTTCATTAACGTAAAGCACCGATAGGTAAATAAATCCATGTTTTATCAGTTTGCATAATCCGTATCACGAGAAAGTCACATAACCACGAGGATTTAGCCACTTGTTATTGGCATTAGCAGACTTTACAAATGAAACCGCCATTTTTAAATGATTTATGAGGCCGAATGACGTCGTAATGCAAACCTAGCAGATAAATGGTAAGTATTATTCATTTTTTAAATTATTCTTGAATATGTTATTAAATACGTTTGTGCTTTTCCATAACATTATTATTTATTATACATGTAATAGTGTTATGGATCAGCACAAACATATTTTGTAATATATTGAAGAATAATATTAAAAAGTTACATGGTGACTACTCCTCTCAAACCACTTGACACATTTTCATGAAACTTCTCAGGAATGTTGCTCTGGAAATTCAAGATGGCCACCATGGCTTAAAATAGATTCGTTTACATAGCGTTATATACATGTAGTATACTACTCCTATGAAACTACTTGACGGATACTAAAAAAAGCAAATTTGTACTTCTTGAAAACTACAATATTGATATGGGACTTTTCTAAAATGATCAGCATGTTGTGATATTGCTTCTCGTTGAAAATTACTTTGATTCAACATTAAACATGGCCGCTACTGGCCATCTTTGTTTAGAGTTATATAGCAAAAGCTGGTTGGAACCGTAGATGTATGTCGTTCCCGAAACCGAAAACATTTGGATCAAGCCATTTTTCTGTGACAATTCAACAAGCTTTGATAAACACGATTTCCTGGGAGCACATATTCACTGTTATTAGTGGTGATTCCCCGAATGTACCAGTGTCAA
The DNA here is from genome assembly GCA_037043455.1 of Cyrtodaria siliqua. Lineage (NCBI taxonomy): Eukaryota > Metazoa > Mollusca > Bivalvia > Adapedonta > Hiatellidae > Cyrtodaria > Cyrtodaria siliqua. The sequence continues at coordinate 26,407 of JAWPHD010012898.1, forward strand.
TCAATTCAATCCAAGATAATTTCAACAACGGAAATTAAGTAATACACATAAATACCATGCTTGTCGTTGTAAAATTGCTGTATTTGACGAGAAATCGTAAGTTTAAAGGGACACACGGCAATCTTGATTTTTTAAAAACTCACGGCGTCCCGTTAGTTTTTCTCTTCACTTGCATTTGTTCAATCATTAATAGTAATTGTTAGAATAGTTCAAAGCAAATTATTTTTACATATTACTAACTTTTTATAATAGTGCATCATTAATATATTTAAAAATTTAGTGAAATAGTGAAGAAAATTGAAATCTCAATTTTTTATTTAATCATATGCAAGCAGTTTTAAAGTCAAAATGACGCAGGATAACTAAACTGAGGAGCAAATTTTAATGTTTGAATAAAACTCAAGATTGCCATGTGTCCCTTTAAAATATTGACTCCACCACTGTCTGCTGCAATTGTTTTGAATAGTAGGTTATCTATGTTGCTTGCTTGTTTAACGTTTCATGTTGTTTTTAAAAAAGCATGCGTTGTACATGATCGAGATTCTCTTGAACAAATACACTGAAGCAGTGGGTGGAGTGAATATTCTAAATTGACGATTAAACTTGTTTGTGTATAATTAACATTTCGGGTTTTTCATATTTAGCTTGACTTTTTGCAAGAAAAAAAAGAGATGTTGTCATCACTTGATCGTCATCTGCGTCTGGTTAAAGTTTTCTATGTAAGCTTGTATCTCAGAAACTACTTTACATAATACATGTCTATTGGAAATTCACAGATGTATTCGGCATCACGGCAACATCATACAGCCAGGTTCTGCAAGTCTTGCTTCCTATTATTTTAGCAAAATTCTGAACCCTTTTATACTTGGAAGTTTTGTTAAAGCTGTGTTTATAAGCATTTCCTCCGTTTTTTATCGTTTGCCAAGATTCTTGGTATTTTGGTGAGACGTTGAGAGAGATGTATGTGTATGCAAGGAACAACAAGTCTGGGTAGAGATTGCATGACTCGATCGTAATACGCAAGTTTCCATATTGGTTACGTCGTACTAGCGTGAAGCGCGTCAGATTCCCCCCAAAACGAATTTGCATTCAAAATCAAAGTTATCTTCAACATTTTGCAATGTCATTTAGCCGATTGCTCCATCTATAGTTTATTTACGTGAAAGCAGTGATAAAACATTCATCTATATCGTAAATAAAAAACATGCAATGCAAATCATACATCAACGCGTGTAGCAAGCGACCATAATGTTTATGTAGCAATGCTTAGCAGCAGTGCACTATTTCCTGTGCCGTTGCCTTCCGGCTTACAGAATGTAAAGATTTTGAACATACCGAAGTGCCGTGATACACACGAGGCGCGATCCCGAAGAATGACGGGATTGGCCGAGCATTCACGATTGAAGCTAGCGATGGCAATACCTTCTGCGCCACAGGTAGCTGTATCAGTGTTGGGAACAAAAAAAAAATGAACATATTTTAAGTTTTCCTGAAAAAATGTCCATGACTGTAGTTTACAGGGTGTGAATCTCTGGTCAACATTTTATACCTGCTGTGCATTTCAGGATGCGTTTGCGTCAAATATGAATTAATACTTTTTTTTATTACTTATTATGTTTTCATACCTGATATGATTAGATAGAATGAAAATAGACCAGGGTTCTGGAAATATTTTGAAAATCCACTTGCCCAGGGCAAGTGGATTTTCAGAAGTCACTTGCCCTGCCCATAATGTCACTTGCCCCACATCTAAGAACACTTAATTGCCCAAAAAATTGGCGCTGACCATTATTCGTGTTAAACTGGACGGACCGCCGCATAATTTGGACCATTATACTTAGTTAGAAAAGGAAGGGAGAATGTATTAGTTAATACATTGTATTTATTCATATAAAAAAATCAAATGGTTGCATTTTCTTCTTTTGTGTCTATTACATCTTTGTGTTACTTAAATCATAAAATGATGAGACAGTATACAACCTCATTTTATTCCGCCCTCCCACCCCACCAATCACCACACACACAACCCCATCATTTTTGATGACCATCCAAAAAAAATGCTTGGCAGCTAGTGTATTGAACTTTTAATGTCACAGTGTGTACAATTAACCAGTTGACAGAAAAAAAATAAGCTATTGTATTCATTTAAATGTGCGACAAGCAAAGAAACAAGACAAAAACGTTATTAGAAATATTCACTTGGCCCCCAATTTCTGCAACCATGGTAACGTTCCTACGGCTTTGTATTTTAATGAACAGGGGTTCCCAAGGAATTGTTTAAGAAGTAGTAGCAGTAACCTTATTTATCAAAAGCGAATGTTCATAACTTGAGAAAAAGTTCCGTGATTTTTTCTGAAATCGCGAAAACCCATGACATGCGCATATCGCTAAGTTTTGCAACTTATTTGTGTAGTATGCACTTCCATATACGTTTAATTACAGATTATATCAATGAAATACACCAAATACCTCATAAAAGCGTATTGGTAAACGAGTGCTTCGAGTAAAAGAAATGTATTTTTCTTACGAAAAAATCTTCGGCAAAATTATCTAAACAAAACGTCACGTGGGTCTGTCAATCATTATTTTGACACATTAAATTTGCAAATTAATAAAGAGTTTTCTGATTTGATTGGTGGAAGGTCCAAATGACGTTCAGAGATTTCTGAATTTATGGTTGGAAGGTCACGGACATAATTGCCGCGATTTCATTGGCCGATGGACACACGTCTGACGGTCGTGTCAGGATTGTTGTTTTCAAACGGTGTAAAATGCGCGTGTGTGTTAATGGTCATATACCACTATTGCATTTCCCGTAGGTCTCCATTATAGCCTTTTGGCCTACAACCCCTATTCCTATATCGGAACGGATGAAAAAACCTAACTGTTTTTAAAGAACTATCTTAGAGACACTCAAAAATGACCAGCAAATTGGGGATAATCTGATGCTTTCAGCCTCTAATAGTTCACTGAAGGTGGCCACCCCCAGAATGGCAGTAAAGAAATTTTACTTTTTGCAAATATACTCTCAGTAAAATTGTATCCATAAAAATGCAAATTTCAGTCAAAATATCCTAAATCAACATGTTTTATGATGGAAACATAATATTTTGATGTTTTATGGGGATTTGTTATGATTTGGGTAATTTAATCCAATCAGAATCTACCTTACAATCTGACTATATGCCCTAATAGACCCTATACTTTTTTCAACCAATCAGAAGCCCCAAATCAATAGTGGTATCTGACCTAATTAGGTTGTTTATTGAAATAATGCCACAAATTAAGCTGCTTGGGGCGAGATTGTTGATTTGTACCGAAAGTTGTTTGATCTTATAAACACTCGCTAGCGGCGAAAAACAACGGCACATTTTATTCAGTTACCAAAATGAAATTCTGATATGGCTAGTTTGTCACTTGATTTGTTCTGGAATGGAAATGTCCATCGGGCAAGTGGCGGGCTACCAGATTTGCGAAGGTCACTTGCCCGCACCCAAAATCCACTTGCCCGGGGCGTCGGGCAACCGTATTTCCGGAACCCTGTTAAGACGCTCCTGCATCTGTTTACGATCTTGCCATAGCCATCCGGTATGCTTCACAAAGCCTAAAATTTATTTTGTCATTGTTTGCATTGTAAAAAAACAACATGGCGGCCTTATTTTTAGAAATGTCGTCTGCGCGTGTCTGTTTCTAGAGTTCGGATGTACCAAGTAAAACGTAGGTTATGCAGGGTGGTGTTGTTGTTTAATGTTCAGCACCTCCGGCAGTCAATCATACTTATCCTTTATTTTGGAATGTTCCGCCGTCGTCATTTTGGTTTTCGGCTGTCAATTAAATTACATGTAATCGTGGGTGTTCAAAATGATTTTTTGGCTTTGCGCAGCTTAGCGGATGGCTATGCAAAGATTGAAAACAGATTCAGGAGCATCCGTTTTCATTCTAATCATGTCAGGTATGAAAACATATAGAAAGTAATAAAAGAAAATCTCGATTCATATTCGATACCATGAAATGCACAGTAACTGTTTTCATCAATTATTACAATGGCCAAATTCCGAAAGTTATGTACAAATCTTGGCTGGTTGGAACCACAGGTGTATGTCGTTCTGGAAACAAGTCAAAAAGCTTCGAAAAACGCGATTTCCGGGGAGCAGGTATTGATATTCATAACTTCACATCCGGTTGATTTCCAGTAAGTTGAGATATTCAGTAGGTGAAAACAAAGGGGTTTACTGGGACTTTATCCTCAATCTCTATATGAAAAATCAAAACCGCAGACAATAATTGGAATTAAATGTATCCATTTTTAGCTCTACTGGCCACTGTTAACTTTTGTCTCGTTAAGACGATAGGGCCTTCATTTTTTTTCCGGTCTTTACCAAACTTTAATAGATTGTTAATATCAATGAAAGCTCGGACAAGTTCGAAAACCAGCCAGATCGGACAAGTCACAGCTGAGTTATGGCCCTTGATTTAGTTAAAAATTCTATATTTTGCCTCGTTAAGACGATAGGGCGTTCATTTTTCATCCTATCTTTATCAAACTCTACCACATTGTTAATATCAATGAAAACTCGAACAAGTTTGAAAACCTGCCATATCGGACTAGTAACAGCGGAGTTATGACCCTTGATTTAGTTAAAAATGCTATATTTTGCCTCGTTAAGACAATAGGGGCTTCATTGTTTATCCGATCTTTACCAAAGTTTATCAGATTGTTAATGTCAATGAAAGCTCGGACAAGTTCGAAAACCATTCATATTGGACCAGTAACAGCGGAGTTATGGCCCTTGATTTAGTTCAAAATGCTATATTTTGCCTTAAGATGATAGGGCCTTCATTTTTCATCCTCTAAATGAAAGCTCGAACAAATTCGAAAACCAACCAGATGGCGCTGGCCAGAACAGCAGAGTTTTAGCCCTTGATTTAGTTAAATATGCTATATTTTGCCTCGTTAATACGATAGGGCTTTTATTTTTCATTCGATCTTTACCAAACTTTACCAGATTGTTACTATCAAGAAATTTCAATACCAGCCATATTGGACCATTTACACCGGAGTTATGGCCATTGATTTCCTGAAATATGCTATATTTTGACCTCATTAAGAAGAAAGGGCCTTCATTTGGCCAGATTTCAGTGAAACTTTTCAAGAATGATCAGTACCAAGCCTAGTTGTACATGTCGTCACCATGTTCTCGTTGAATGATTTTGGCGGAGTTATGTCCCTTTAAAGGTTTTAATACATAAACTTTGTCTGAACTAGTTCTCCTGAACGTCTCCTCACATTTCAACCAAACTTTACAGGGATGATCAGCACCAAGCATAGTTGTGCATATCATCGTCGCGTTCCAGTTAACAGATTTTTGGTGGAGTTATGGCCCTTTAAAGGTTTCTGATACACAAACATTTCCCGGGCTAGTTCTCCTGAACCCCTGGCTGGAATTTAACAAACTTTACAAGGATGATCAGTATCAGGTCTAGTTGTGCAAATCATTGCCATGTTCCGGTTGAATGATTTTTGGCATAGTTACGGCCCTTTAAAGGTTTTAATACACAAACTTTGTCTGGGCTAGTTCTCCTGAACGCCTCCCCACATTTCAACGAAACTTTACAGGGATGATCAGCAGCAAGCATAGTTGTGCATATCATCGTGGCATTCCAGTTAACAGATTTTTGATGGAGTTATGGCCCTTTAAAGGTTTTTGATACACAAACATTTTCCGGGCTAGTTCTCCTGAACCCCTGACTGGATTTTAACGAAACTTGAAAAGGATGATCAGTATCAAGCCTAGTTGTGTATATCTTCGCCATATTCGGGTTGAATGATTTTTGGCAGAGTTATGACCCTTTAAAGGTTTTAATAGCCAAACGTTGTCCAGATTAGTCTCTTCTGAACTCATTGCTGCATTTCAACGAAACTTGATGGGGATGATCAGTACCAAGCCTAGTTTTGCCGTGTTTTGGTTGAATGAATTTTGGCAGAGTTATGACCCCTTAAAGGTTTTAATACACTAACTTTGTACAGACTAGTTCTCCTGAACCTCTAGCTGGATTTCAGTGAAACTTGTCAGGGACAATCAGTACCAAGCCTAGTTGCGTATATCTTCACCATGTTCTGGTTGAACGATATTTGAAAGAGTTATGGCCCCTTATACATACATTTTATCTAGAGCCAGTAGAGCGTCCACAGGCCCTCTTGTTGTGTTTTAAAATCAGGCAGCACCAAAAGAATATACATAGTTGTACATAGCTGTAGGGTACACAAAAAAATGAAGCTTTTAATTATCAGTATAAATTAGCTTTATAAAGGGGTAAAGTCAGTTGAGCATCAACGATAAAGGCCGAGTTTACCCCCTACCAGTGGAGGGGTTTTATTTTAGTGATTGGTCAAATTATTTTGATGATGACGTGAAAGTTATGACTACATGACTGGAACAAAATAAAGCACATACGGTATTCACCATTATCGGTGTTGATTCCCCGAATGTACCAGTGTCAATCAATTCAATCTGAGGTAATTTCAACAACGGAGCAAATAATAATCATAAATAAGACGCTTATTTTTTCAAAATTGCTGTATTTGACGAGAAATCGCCAAGTTTAGAATATTGACTCCACCGTCTGCTGCAATTGTTTTGAATAGTAGCTCATCTGGGACGCTTGATTTTTTAACGTTTCCGTTTGTTTTTAAAAAGGCAAGAGTTGTATATGATCTAGATTCTATTGAACAAGTACACTGAAGTAGTAGGTGGAGTGAATATTCTAAACTGACGATTAAACGTGATTGTGTATAATTAAGTGACATTTTGGGTTTTCATATTTAGCTCGACTTTTTCAAAGGATAAAGGGCTGTTGTCATCACTTGATCGTCTTCTGCGTCCGGTTGAAGTTTTGTATGTAAGCTTGTATCTCAGAAACTACTTTACCTAATGTATTGGAAATTCACAGATGTATTCGGCATCACGGCAACATCATACAGGCAGGTTCTACAAGTCATGCTTGCAATTATTTTAGCAAAATTATGAACCCTTTTATACTTAAAAGTTTTGTTTATAAGCGTGTACCTTGAGAACTACATTTCATAATGGATTGAAACTTTACAGATGATCATGTATTCAGCATCATTAGACATCATACTGCCAGGTTTTAAAACTCTTGCTTTCATTTTAAGAACATTATGGCTCCTTTTTTTGCTTAGAAAAAATTGATAGTAGCTTTGTATGTGATCTTGTCAACTTAGCCTTTTTTAAATTTAAATTTTTCATTGTATCTTAGAATCATGTTAAAGAATTCAATGACACATACATCCCACATGCAATCAATTTCATATCAACAGCTCAGAGACAAGTGCCTTAATTCTATTAGTTCAGCAGAATTATGCATTCCAACTCTGTTTATGAATAAATAGACAAGGTCTTGAAAGTCGAGCGTCTGCACCGACGGGCAGTACTTCTTGTTTTGTCTTATTCTGCCATATATATAAATATGTCTTTAGTGCTATATTATCAACAGTTAATAAATATAGGATCTTAAACTCGTTCCCATTGCATGTAAGATTTATGAAATGGGTGAAATACCGTATTGTTTCTGATTAGCGGGGGGTGGGGGGTGACATTTTCTGAAAGGGTGGCGCGCTTATTAGAACGCTTTTCGTAAGGCAGTACACATTTGAATTTCCTTATATAATGCTAAAAAAATGTGTTACTGAAATATAGAATTAAATTCATAAGTGTGTGTATACTGTTTCTTGGATTTTAACCACTTTTCTTGGATATTAACCACTTTTACACCTCAAGGTAAGATTATATTTTTTTTAAAGTCAGGTGGTGGTGGGGGTCGCTAATTAGAGGGTGAGCGCTAATTAGAAACAATATGGTATTTTAATTTTAACGAGATTTTGGCGAGTTGAAATTAAAAATAATCAGTAACAAGTTTTATAAATCTTACATGGAATGGAGACGAGCTTAAGATCCTTTTTATGACATAACATTATAGTAAAATATGTAAAATGTAATTCAGATGGACATAAAACCGTCTCAATGTCCAACAAACTTTAGCGCCAAAACACTATCAAAGAGTTCATGTTTTATGTATTCACAAAAAGAGCATTATATTTACGCTGACTTGTAAAATAAATACAAAGAGATTTGTAGAACGTTATTTATTTGTTGTAAGGTGTTCGTAAATAATCAGGAATATTTATCAGAAAATCTGCTTATCCTGCATCAATGAGCATTTATAATGGCGAGAGGACAAGTGGTATGTTCATGCCCTACTCCTCCATATTTCATTCAGGTCTGTATTACAAGTCATGATAAACAGAAGAGCTTTGCTGCTGGTGAAATCACAATTCAAATTGAAAGGTAAGGCATTTAAAGGGAATGTAGCGACACAGCCATCTTTATTATTGAGAGTTCTTAAAAACTGGAATAAGGGTGAAAGAATTATCAAAATTGGATGATAAAGAAGATATGATCATTTGAAGTTTCTGTTGGAATGGACATGGAAGCGGCCATTTTGAGAGTATGACATCACGGTTCTAAATATCCATATATGGAATATTTATAAATATCAAAATTTACTGGTTTATTGGGGAAAATGACAGCAACTGTATGAAAAATATGTAATAATGGCAATAATGCTTTTTATGACCAGTAAAAAAATGCATTCATTTGCAGTGATTTTCTTCGTTTTAAATGATATTTATCAATATTCCATATATGGCAATATGGAACTATGACGTCATAGTTCTAAAAATGGCGGCTCCCATATTCGTTTTAGAACAACCTTTAAATGGTCATATTTTTTGTTTAAATCATCGGATTTTGATAATTCTTTCACCTTTTTCCAAGTTTTTAAGAACTCTCAATAATAGAGCTTCTTTGGCTGTGTCGCTACATTCCCTTTAATTTATCTTTGTTACAAATTGTTTTTTATATTAAAACAATTTATTTTAGGTCAGTAATACCTTCCAGGTGACTTTCAGAGTTGATCAAAGGTTGTAAATTCTACTTTCGGAATACAGATCAATGTCGATTCAACCCTGGCCAGAAAGATGTTTGCTGAAATAGCAAACGATGCTAGGCGAAAAGCTGTGGATGCCAGCATATGAGTAATTGCTAGTCGTTTTTATCCAAGAAAGAAAAAATATTTTTATACTCGTGCTTCAAAGAAGTGGGGTCTATATTGGAATCATGCTGTGCATAATTAAAGTCTTGTTTTGTCCTGAAACACATTTTTTGATTTCTCATTTTGGTTTTAAATTTGATGACTGCTCCTAGACTGCTTGTTGGATTTCGACAAAACTTGGCAGGAAGCATCGGCATGATGTGTAGTTATGAATAACGCGTCTGTGTTCCGGTTCCATGATTTGTGACAGAGTTATGGCCCTTTGATTTTTTTTACTTTATTTTTTTTATCGCAGCTACTCCTAAATTGCTTGCTGGATTTGAACGAAACTTGGCCGGAAGCATTGTTATGATGTATAGTTGTGCATATTGTGTTTGTGTTCTGGCTAAATGGTTTTTATGATGGAGTTTTGGCCCTTTGACATTTTAACTATAAATTTGATGTCGCCTTTACTCCTCCTAAACCGCTTGTTGGATTTTGATTGAAGTTGGCAGGACGCATTGGTATGATGTGTAGTATCTATATGTAAGTTGAAATTGGAGGTATTAAAAGTTGTATTATGAAAGTTATATTTATAAGCTATATTTATATTTGAAGTTGAGAAAGATACTTGTGTTGTGTAGAAGAATGAGTAATGGCCGAAGTCTATGTTTGAAAGGAAAATTCATTTCTTTTACACAAATGCCATCTTCTTTAACATCTATATTTTTAATGCAGGTCCGGTATTGAAGATGGCCTTACAAGGAAAGAGGAACTGTTCAATGGTCTGGTTGATGATTTGTGGAGGAATGTTCTTGACTGTTGACAATCACATCATGACACGGCAGTAGCTGGAAAACAGTTTATTCAGGTGAATATGCGAACACATTTAAAGCTGTAGATTTGGTCATTTCATTTCGTAGTTTCAAATTCTTCATCACCTTTGACTATTGTGTTTTTGGAACTTGATCATTGGGATTTAGGTAGGTTTGTGGTAAAATGGTAAGTTGAGGGTATAGCAAATATGCATGCATTGGCGCCTCTACTCCTCCTAAACTGCTTGCTGAATTTCAACGAAACTTGGCAGGAAGCATGGTTATGATGTATAGTTATGCATATCGCATTTGTGTTTTGATTTAATAGTTTGTATGATGGACCTTTGCAGTTGTTTTTGTCTATATTTTTGGAACATAGCCCATGCCGTCATGATTACAGCGTGAATTTTCATAACTAAACAATAAAACATTAATTTGATAATTGTATCTCTTTAATACTGTTTACATGATCAGCAGCAGCATTTAAAAGCATTTCAAACTCAATACTTTTCTCTGTGTTTTTCTTTTCCTTCTTTCAGTTGGGACTTTTGTCTTAAAATTGTGGAAAAAAATATATGTTTTGTCATTGGGATATGCCCCAATATAGGCTATAAAAACAGCCTGAAAGAAACTGCTATGACCCTTTGACATTTTAACTTTAAATTTGTTGTTGCCACTACTTATCCTAAATCGCTTGTTGGATTTTGAAGGAACTTGGCAGGAAGCATCGGTAAGATGACTAGTTATACATATCATGTTTGTGCTCCAGTTCAATGATTTTTGATGGAGTTATCTTTTATTTCACAGATATAGAAAAATGATGCATGTTTTTCTGTGTTTTATTTTGTGTGTGAGTAGTAAATTGCTGCTTGCTTTATTACTAGTATCTACACGTAAGTTGAAATTGGAGGTATTAAAAGTTGTATTATATATACCGGTATATACTCAGCTGCAAAAGAAAGTAGCCACTTTGAACGTTTTACTATACACCCTATCCTCTTTATCAAGCGACAGTCCCTTAATGATTCAACCTATTGAAAAACAAAGGAAAACATGATATTGGCAATGGATTGATAAAAAACTTTGGTATCAAAGATGGCATATTCATTTTGGAATTTGTCAATTAATTCTAAAAAAATATTATACAATTAAATATAAACAAAACTCAGTGGCTACTTTCTTTTGCAGCTGAGTATATATTTATAAGCTATATATTTAAAGTTGAGAAAGATATTTGTTTTGTATAGAATAGTAAGTACAAAAGAAATGTCCCAAGGTTCATGTTGGAAAGGAAAATTCATTTATTTTACACAAATGCAATCGTCTTTAACATCTATATTTTTAATACAGCTCTGATATTGAAGAAGGCCTTACACGGACAGTGGAACTGTTCAATGATCTGGTTGGTGATTTGTGGAGGAATGGTCTTGACTGCTGACTATCACATCATGACAGGTCAGTAGATAGTTTATGCAGGTGATTGAATGAATATGCGAACACATTTAAAACTGTAGATTTGGACATTTCATTTCATAGTTTCTAATTCTTCTTGTATAACATTGAAACAAAATGTTTTTTTCATAGTTTCTAATTCTTCTTTTATAACATTGAAACAAAATAACATTGAAACAAAATGTTTTTGTCACCACCTTTGACCACTGTCGAAACTTTATCGTTGGCATTTAGGTAGGTTTGTGGTAAAATAGTAAGTTGAGGGGTATAGCAAATATGCATGCATTTGCGCCAGAAGACCACAGGATTTGTTCCTGTATCTGAGTCTTAGCACTCTGGTATCGCCTCAGCTTCTGTTTTTCTATGTAAACCACAAACCATCTCGGTGAGCAACTTGAAATCACCAGCAAGAGAAATTGTTGAAATTAAATAATTCTATTAAAATTGATGGTGATACTAAAACACGATGGTCCAAAACAATGTGGTGTTTTCACTGTTTAATATGAAATGTAAGGATTGCGTATACTTCATTTTGAAAACATGTGCTGTCATATGCTGTACAATTACTGCCTTTTGATAAAGTTGATAAATAGTTTTGTCTATGTATAAAAAACAATAACAGTGTATTAAATGAGTAAATTAGTAAATGACATCATTCATACCTATTTACCTTCGGTCAGGTAATATTTGAGTTGATACAAAAAATCCAGTTATTATTCTGAGGTAATTAAGTTTCCATGAAAGTTTGAAAATCAATGAAAGTTTGAACAGATGCATGATAGTAGAATTATGGCCTTTGATTTATTGAAATACCATTTTCTCCGTTGTTCCTTCACTAGCAAATAACGTTTTTAACTCACCAGATGAACTTAATGGTGTCTTCACTCTAGCACCTTCATTTTGCATCCGATCTTTAGCAAACTTATACTGCAGTAAATATATATCTATAGATGTCGGACAAGTTTCTGAACCAGCCAGATTTAACTGCTTATAGCTGAGTTATTTGCTCTGAAATTTACCCAAAAATTGCCTTTTCATGACTAGCACCTTTCTTTTTATTGCATCGGATCTTTACCAAACTTATACAGTAGTTATATATTCATGAGATTTCAGACGGGTTCTTGAAGCAGCCAGATTCAACTTTTTTAGCTAAGTCACTGTAGCGCCATCGTTTTGCATCCGATCAGTAGTTGTTTATCCATAAAATGTTGACCATTTATCTACCAGTTATCTGCCCTTGAATTAACAACCAGTTATCTGCACTTTAATTAACAAAAATCCATAATTTGGACTTTTCATCGCTACCTAAGGACCATTTTAAGTTATCTGCTCAACAAAATGCTTTGGTTCAGTTAATCATTTTAGATATGTTCGAGATGTATGTTCCCCCGTGTGGTTGCCGGGGTAGAATACAACCACTGCAAATTCCGTTAGATTCAGAGTGGTAGAACCCCATGTCCATGTTCATTTTGTCGTTTTCAGCTCTACTATGGGATGACACGTCGTCTGTTGTCCGTCCTTTAACTGTTACTTCGTTAAGACAATAGGACCTTCATTTTCATCCGATCTTTACCAAACTTAACAGATTGTTAATATCAATGAAAGCTTGGACAAGTTCGAAAACCAGCCAGATCGACCAGTAACAGTAGAGTTATGGCCCTTGATTTAGTTAAAAATGCTATGTTTTGCCGCGTTAAGACATTAGGGCCTTCGTTTTTCATCCGATCTTTACCAAACTTTACCAGATTGTTAATATCAATGAAAACTCGGACAAGTTTGAACTCCAGCTAGATTGGACCAGTAACAGCAGAGTTATGGCCCTTGATTTAGTTAAAAACGGTATATTTTGCCTCATTAAGACGAAAGGGCCTTCATTTTTCATCCGATCTTTACCAGATTGTTAAATCAATAAAAGCTCGGAACAAATTTGAAAACTAGCCAGATCAGAACAGTAACAGTAGAGTTATGGCCCTTCATTTAGTTCAAAATGCTATATTCTGCCTCGTTATGGCCTTCATTTATCATCCGATATTGACCAGACTTGACCAGATTTTTAATATCAATAAAAGCACGGACAAGTTCGAAAACAAGCTGTATTGGATCAGGAACACCAGAGTTATGTGCCCTTGTATTGAAAAATGCTATTTTTTGCCTTGTTAATATATTAGGGCCTTCATTTTTTCATCCGATCTTTACCAAACTTTACCATATTGTTAATTTCAATGAAATCTTGGACAAGTTCGAAAATGAGCCAGAGCTTTTATATCCACGCGTGTTATGGCCGTTGATTTAGTTAAAAATGCTATATTTCGCCTCAATGTCATTGACCTCTTGTTTTATATGCCTTTACTTACATGTATGTGAGTTTCCTTGAATGTAGTGCATATACATATAAACAAAATAATATGCATCCTTCAAACTTCCTTAAATTAACATGGTATTCAGTATATTTATATTTAGCAATATGGTTGCAGCCGAGGGCAGTCCATTTAGTTATAGTTAAAAGAAATGTCTTTAAATTTTAAAACATTTGCCTTAACTCAAACTTTTATATCCATTTTAGGTTACAGTGTCGAAGAATTTGAATGATTAGCGACTGTCACAGACATTGACAGTCGGAAATGTCACAGACCTTGACAGCCATAGTAACTGCTTGCACAGTCTTCTTCTGAAACCTATAGTGAATAGTAGCCATGCTTGAAAATCTGCTGCATCTGACACTGATTGTTTAGTGTCTTAAAAGACCACCTATAAGATCAGTTTAATATTGGAGATATCCGTACATCCATCTGTAAGCAATTCACATTCCGCACGATAACTTGAAAAGTATAGTGACCTTATGAAATATGCATTTCGCACACTGACTTTAAAACTATATCACCTACACTGATAAAACTTAATAGGTACATTTCCAAAGGTGAGAAGAAGAACAGTGACCTTATATGGAAACACACATTCCGCTAAATAACTTTGAGACCATTACACTCACACTTATGAAACTTTGTAGGCACATGTGAAGATCTCTGAACAGGAAACATTGTTTCCTGGCTTATATCTACAATCTTATAGATGTATTTAAATAGTGTTCTTGCTTTTTTTTATTAGAGCAAAATCATATTAACAGGATATGCTTTTAGCTTAAAAACCTTAGTAAATGGGCATTCATTGCCCCATTAGGTGGCCTTCTTGTTCTCATTTCTTGTATTATGTTAGGTTTTTGAAGGAAATGTTTATTTTTGTGTTTTGTTAGGTTTTTGAAGGAAATGTTTATTTCTTGTGTTTTGTTAGGTTTATGAAAGCATGCTGAAACTTTGTTGAATAATATTTTATTTATAGATTGTTATGAGCCCCGTGTGGTTACGGGGCAAAGAATAGGCCCACCGCAGATCCCGTTGGAGGGGAAGGCAGAGGGGTAGAACCCCCCCAAATTCATCGCTCATATCACTAGAGCAGTTGCAGAAAAACTATAACGTGGCTCCAGCGTAAATGGAGTGTCTACAATAGAATTTGCAGCAACTCTGCAGTTCAGGGTGAGAAGGTTCTAGACCCGTTCTCCATATTTTATCTCGATGTACATGGAGGATGAGTCTGGCATGTTCATTCCTGTTAGGCGCCATATAACCTTTCATGTGTTGTTAAAACCCCAATTCAATTCAATACATTGTTATGACAGAAAGAAGTTATGAAATTGTAAAGAATTAAAACATTGAAACACACTGAAACTTGCTTGAATCTATACCTTGTGTGGGCTTCATGGATCAATGTTTGGAGGGTCTGATAAATGTGTGTTAAATCCAGAAATTCATTTTATAGTAGCATCAACAGCTAAGGTCATATGGAAGCTGGAAAGTTGCCATATGACCTTAGCTGTTGATGCTACTATAGAATACAATTCAGTTTAATTCCATCCTTACCTGGATTCCCCCAGCATTTAGTTACGCTACCAGTAAGTGACCACAGGGACTGTAGGATTGTACTCTATCGGTCAAGTCCATTTATTTTTTCTGCTCAGTAACTTTAGTTTCTCTTGAGAGATCTTAAAAGAAACTTCACCACAATGCTTGCTTTTTGGCTTGCTTAATCCAAGGTGAAGGTTGCTCTTACATAAATAGAAAAGTATTTTCCGCACAATAACTTTACATCCCCTTGAGGAACTTCAACGAAACCTTACCACAAGGTTGAATGAAAGGTTGGGATTGCTATTCGGATCATTTGGTCAGAAGGTCAAGGTCACAAAATGTCCGCAGATAGGGGCATGTATTGCTTATATCAGATATTAACATATAGATCTACATGAATAAAAATGTCCGCAGATAGGGGCATGTATTGCTTATATCAGATATTAACATATATATCTACATGAATTTGTTGTTGTTTTTCTTTCACACATATTTATCTCCTACATTTATGCATTTGAATAATAAATGATTAATAAATTAATTATGCCCTGTAAAATTTATGAACAATCTAAATAAAAATACAAAAGAAATAACAGGTAAATAATATCAAGGTTAGAGGTGAGGGGAATGGGATTTGTATCGTGAGAAATGATGTGGACTTTTGGATTAATTGATTTGTCTGAACCCTGCTTTGAATGGTAATGGACGATGGGAAGAAGTGCAGAGTTCAAACACCATATAAACTGTCTTCATTCATATTAGGCTGTATTGACCTTTGTAATGTTTAACTTCTTGTCTGGAGCAGAACTTGAAAACCACTAATGGGACTGGAATAAAACTTCACTCAATGATAGAGGACAAGGAGAAGAAGTGCAGAGCACAAGTTTCATTGCTCTTTATCTTCATTTAAAAGAGAACGATGGCATTGTAAAATTTATACATTTTAATTCTTGTTCAAATATAAAAGATGGAAATTGTACAGATATTGTCTAGGTACAATTTCAAATGGCATACATTTGTGTTTATTTCTACTGATCAAAGATCAGCAGAGCTTATGCCGTGGTGCGGTGTCTGTTGTCCGTCCGTCCGTCTGTATGTCCGTAAATCTTTTTTTGTAGTGACTAGTCCTCTGAATCTACAGGATGGATTTTTATGAAACTTTACAGAAATGTTGCCTATGATGTCTAGTTGATACTAGAAAAAATTCACGTTGATGTGAACATCTAGCTGGCGCCAAAGCTAAAAATTGATTTTTAAGAAACAAGTTTGTAGCGACTACTTCTTGAAAACTATAAGTGATGTTGATATGCGATTTCTTCTAAAATGATCAGCATGACATGATGTTGGTCCTTGTCGAAAATCATTTTGATTCGATATTAAACATGGCTGCCAGCGGCCATCTTTGTTTACATATAGTTATATTGTAAACACTTGTAGCGACTACTCCTCTGAAACTACTTGACGGATTTTCATGAAACTTCACTTGAATGTTGCTCTTGATATCTAGTTGATCCTAGAAAATTTTCAGGTCGACCGGAAATTCAAGATGGCTGCCACAGGTAAAAATAGATTTTAAGAAATACAATAATAAATACTGATAAAGGTGATGCCTTGGAAGCAAAAAACACAATTAAGTGAATAAAGCTGCAGACTCTGTTTTTTATGGAGTGTGTTCATGAAAAGTAAGGTAAAAAGCAACATCTCTCACGCCCCCTAGCACCGGCTTAAGCAGTATTCTACTTCAAAGACACCTATATTGGGCTTGTTGGTCCCAAAGGACAAATAAAATAACACTACTGATTCGTAGCACGGGGGAGATTTTTTACAGCGGCCAGACTGCACTAAACGAATGCTAGTGTGAATGTTAATAAATACTGTTAAAAGTTTTTACTTCTCAAAAGCCATAGGTGGTATTGATTTGGAACCTCTAATATGACTTGCAGACATGTAGTTGTTCCTAAATAAAATTCAGTTCGATTCGATATCAAACATAGCCAACAGAGGCCATCTTTGTTTACATAGAATTACACTAATGTGTGGCAATTACTCCTCTGAAAGTACTTAATGGCTTTTCATGAAACTTTTTTAGAGGAATGTTGCTCTTGTTGGTCCTAAGTAAAAAACAGATTGGACGGTAATTCAGAATGGCATCCATATCTATAAATATATTTTAAAAATACAACTGTGGCCACTAGTTTTCAAAAACCGCAAGTGGTATTGATGTAGAACCTTTACTAAAATGACTGACATGACATGTAGTTTGTCCTCAACAGTCACTTCTTGTTTTTATCGGGAATCTATATAATTTTCATTTTATTTTCTATAGTTTGCCTTGTCCACTAGCAGTTTTTATGCATATAGAAATCGCACCTTTCGTCTGTCCGTCCGTCCTTCCGCAGTTTGTGTCCGGACTGTACCTTCAAAACCCCTGCATGGATTTTTAATTAACTTGGCACAAGTGATCACCATAACAAGACGATGTGTCGTGCGAAACACCCAGGTCTGTGGCCCCAAGGTTAAATTAGAGGTCAAATCGTGTCGGGGTTAATAACTTTTGCATGCCTGGATGGATTTTAAAATAACTTGGCACAAGTGCTCACCACAACCAAACGACATGTCACGCACAAAATGCAGGTCTATGGCTCCAAGGTCAAGGTCATACTTAGAGGTCAAAGGTCACTAGGGGCATTTGTCACAGGAATATTTCTTTTGTGTTTTTTTGCATACAATCATTACCAGTCTTAGTATTAATGGAGTCTCGGTCACCTAAATCGAATGTTGACATCAAGCAATGACAGAAAACTAGGTCACTATGACCTACTTTCTCCAAAATATGCGCCTTTTTGTTTAAATTTGGGCGGCCGGGGGTTGGGGGGAATTTATTGTTCTTATATCTCAGCATTACCAAGTCCAGTCTACAAAACTTCTATTAAATAGTTTCACCAAACACACAGCCACTCATCTTTCACATTTTAGAAAATTTGGCTTTAATGCCATCAGTCGTTTGTCTCTTGTTTAAATAATTTGCAAGTAGAGCGATAAGACCTTTTATTTATATTTTCAGGTCATGGCACGACGAAAGTCTGAGAGGGCGAAGAGGGAAGCGGCAAGAGAAAAGATGAGGCAGAGGAGGAGTGGTGATGCCCATGGAGAGACATCACTAGGCCATGGAGGGTCACTATACGGGTTTGGAGAACCTGCCCCATTGGGGGAAAAATCTACCCCAGGAGCTGGAGAGCCTGCCCCTTCGCGGGGAGAATCTCTGAATGCCCAGAGGTTGGCACCTCCTCTGGGAAGTCTGCCTATCTCACACAGGGATATCCAAGCACGGTCTGACTGGCAAACATGCCAGTGTACACGAACATGTAGTGTACCATTGCTGAAGGGCGATGCAGGGCAGACGAAACCCACTGATTGGCCACCGTGCCTTTGTACACATGCTCAAAACGTGAGCGTACCATCGCTGTCACAAGCGGGCGATGCAGCTGGGATAGAATCTAAGCAAAAGGGGCATGGAAAAAAACACGAAAAAAATACAGAAACATATAGAACTAAAGATACAGAAAAAAATACAGAAACATATAATAGAACTAAAGATACAGAAAAAAATACAGAAACATATAATAGAACTAAATATACAGAAAATATACAGCATGAGAATGAAAACAATGAACAAGACAAGAAAAAAAGAACAAAAAGACAAAAAGAACAAACGATAAACAATAAAGAAAATAATCGGCAAAACGGAAAACAAAAGGTAGGCAATAAAAATAATGTAGGCGAAAGGAATTCGGAACAAAGCAGAAAACGGAAAAATGAACAAATACAAAACGAACAAAATAAAATCACAAAAATGAAAAGAAATGAACGATACATGAAAGAAAGAACAACAGAACAACATGAACAAAACAGAGAAAAGAACAAAGAACAAAATGGACAAAGCAGAAAGCAAACGGAAACAAAACGGGTACTTCAAACAAAAGCATTATCAAAAAGTAACAAGCGAGCAATAGAGCAACAAACATATCGGATACCAAGCACAATAGAAAAGGCTAATGTTACTCCAGAAGTGCAAGCGCAGATTGAAAGAAAAATTAAAGAACTTGAAGAGCGCAAGGTTTCATCAGAAAACTCGCCTGTTTATAATAAAAGTAAAGAACAAGGTAGTGATTTGAAAAAGGCGTCCCCTGATAGTAGTAAAAGTAGAAAATGTGAGAAACAGAGATCTTGTAAAGGTAGTGATGATGATGTTCAATATATAACAGAAACGGGACCAGCCTCATACAGCTTTCAGCCTTTAACATGGGCAACAAGAAAGAAGCTTGTTCACAAAATTCCTGGCTTGAATACAATTGTTGATAAACATGTTTCCCAAGGAACAAAAAAGTTAACTCTGCCAAGTCAAGTTAAAGTCATTAATACTGACGGCAACTGTTTTTTCCGAGCTGTTTCTTACGCAGTTACTGGTACTGAAGACAATCATTTTAAAATGCGTAATGAAGTTGTGAATCACATATTGAAGAACAACAATTTATTTGTAAGCCATTTACGGTTGGTAATTATATCTTCAAGAAAAGAATGTCACATGCTGGTACATAGGCTACAGAGCTTGAAATCTTAGCTGCTGCAGATCTCTTAAGTACAGATATTTATATACACGAAGACAATTTCTCCTGGATGCTCTTTTCTGCAAAGCATGTCCGTAAAAATGCAATAGTTGAAACAGAAAGTATTTATTTGAAACATTGTTATCGGGCACATTATGAAATAGTTCTGTCTGTTGAAGATGAGCGAGAAAAAGGAGGTGCATCATGCGATCAATTGAGTTTTGATACTGAAACCAACTGTGATATTATAAATGCCTGTGACACTGACTCAGATTCTGTGATTGATATGCATGTTGAGTGTGATATGAAAACAAGCTGTGATGATACTGAAGCCAACTGTGATATTATCAATGCCCGTCACACTGACTCCGATTCTGTTTTTGATATGCCTGGTAACTGTGATATGAAAACAGATTGTGAATCTACTGAAGCCAACTGTGATATTATAAATGCCCGTGACACTGACTCAGATTCTGCTTTTGGTATTCGTGGTGACTGTGATATGAAAACAGATTGTAATGCAACTGAAACCTGCTGTAATATTTCTGTGGATGAATGTGATACTGCCTCTGTATTGGATATGCATAATATCTGTGATATAAAAACAGTCTGTGATGATACTGAAGCCTGCTGTGATATACCCGAGAGATTGTTTAAAAATGAAAAACATATATCTAAGACTGGCACTGAGGCAGACTTGAATTCAGCTAGACCTTTAGCTAAAAGAACCTTTAATTCAGTACAGGGAACTTTTAATCAAGGGGATAAAAGATTTCTTGAAAATGCAGGTAGACAGTGTGTAATGAACAGTCTTGCCGTTCTGATGTTCAGTAAAGTGAAATCCGTAACCATGTGGAAAGCAGCCGACCTTGATCATGTACTGACCAATGGAAATCAAATTTATGGCTTCCTTGCGAACAGTTCTACCATGCATAATGCATATATATCTATAGCAGAAATACCGAGGCAATTAGAATGTTATAACAGGTCTTTCACAATTCATTGTCAAGAATCGCTCACTGGAATGTTAAACAACAATGATGTTGATCTAGACATTTATCAAATGGTTAGCCTGCGTGATGCTTTGAACATTTCTCTTCATGAAAATGATGGTTGTTTGATAACTTTTAAAGGAAACGCTTTTGCTATCATCCAAGAACATGGTAGATACTTTGTTTTTGACTCGCATTCAAGAAATCAGTTTGGTTTGCAAGTGCCTGATGGAAGAAGTGTTCTGCTGGAATGTATGTGCATAGATGATGTATTTGTACATTGTTTGAATTTAGCAGCTTCAATGAATGCAAGTGATACAGAGCAGTTTGAAGTTACTGGAATAAATATAAAAACAATCTGCGAGGATAATGAAGCTTGCTGTGATATCCCCGAGAGATTAATGTTTAAAAATGAAAAAAACTTAGGTAAGTCTGACACTGAGGTAGACTTGTATTCAGCTAGACCTTTAGCTAAAAGAAACATTAATTCAGTGCAGGGAACTTTTAATCAAGGAGATCAAAGATTTCTAGATAATGCTGGTAGACAGTGTGTAATGAACAGCCTTGCAGTTCTGATGTACAGTAAAGTGAAATCAGTGACCGAATGGACATCAGCTGACCTTGATAATGTATTGATCACTGGAAATCAAATTTATGGTTTTCTTACAACAGTTCTACCATGAATAATGCATATATATCTATAGCAGAAATACCCAGGCAGTTGGAATATTATAACAGGACTTTCACAATTCAATGTCAAGAATCGCTCTCTGGAATGTTAAACAACAATGATGTTGATCTAGACATTTATCAAATGGTTAGCCTGCGTGATGCTTTGAACATCTCTCTTCATGAAAATGATGGTTGTTTGATAACTTTTAAAGGAAACACTTGTGCTATCATCCATGAACATGGCAGTTACTTTGTTTTTGACTCGCATTCAAGAAATCAGTTTGGCTTGCAAGTGCCTGATGGAAGAAGTGTTTTGCTGGAATGTATGTGCATAGATGATATATTTGTACATTGTTTGAATTTAGCAGCTTCAATGAATGCAACTGATACAGAGCAGTTTGAAGTTACTGGAATAACTTTAGCAGTGACTGATAATGGAGACAAATTGCAGATTTGTGATAGCACACAAAATGCATCTTTAAGTAATATCACGAAAGATAGTAGAAACATTATCAGTTCAGTGTCACGATCAGCTGAATCTGATGATGAAATGATATTGAACAGTTCCGACTGTGAGACTGTTGTCGAATCGGACACTATTATTAAGGCTGATAACAAGACACGACCTTGTTGTTTGATAGCAAACTGTAATGGTAATTTAGAAATTTGTGACAAATGTCAAGAAAGATTACTTATATGTGCTGGACATATGCATGCAACTTCAGACTGCCAATATTCACAGAGGAGGAAAAAGCATAAGAATTTCAGAAAAGCTTCTATGAAACTACGACTAGCAGTCAAAAGGGTATACAATGAAAACGCTGAATACAGATTTAAAAAGCTTGAGAATGACGCAAAGAGGTACAAAACGTATGAGCTGTTCAAAAAACGAAATTAGAGAACGATTCAAACAGCTACAAAACAAATGCAGAATATAAAACAAGAAAACGTAATTCATCAATAACAAAGTATGCAAAAAACGATGACCATCAGTCTGCAGTCAAAGCTGCTTCAATAGCGAAATATGCAACAAGCGAAGGCCACCAGTCAGCAGTCAAAGTTGCTTCAGTAGCGAAATATGCAACAAACGAAGGCCACCGGTCAGCAGACAAAGTTGCTTCAGTAGCGAAATATGCAACAAACGAAGTCCACCGTACAGCAGTCAAAGTTGCTTCAGTAGCGAAATATGCATTAGATGAAAAATTCTGTAAATCTGTAAGACGTGCTTCAAAGAGGAAGTATGCTGAAGATGTGGATCATCGAGAATTTAAAAAGCAAGCGTCTATTAAGAAGTATAAAAATGAGCAAGAACATCAAAATAAAGTGAAAAATCAAGTTTATGATTGCAGAACATTGAAACAGGAAAATCAGAAGGAAATTTGCAATGCAATCAATTCGTTTATTAAAGAAATACATGAATATCCAGATCATGTTTGTTCTGTATGCTGCAAGTTGCTTTTTAGAAATCAAGTAATGTTTTGCAAAAAGGAAACGTACAGTAAAAACGAAAATGTCCGTAAAGAAGCTGGTGTTTGTATTTTAGAAAAATACTTTATTCCGTGTTTGAAAGAAGATGGGCATACATGTACGAGTCGATGTAGTCTATGGATTTGTTATACATGTCATAGAAAACTCTTGGTTGGAAATATGCCCTCAGAAGCAGCAGCAAACAAACTAGAAGTGAAGCCCGTGCCAGAAGAACTTCGGTGTTTAAATTCTGTGGAAAAACACTTGATTGCCATAATTGTTCCATTCATGAAAATACTGGCACTACCAAAAGGAGTGCAGCAAGGAGTTCATGGACCAGTTATTTGTGTACCTTCCAATATGCACGAGTCAATAGCTAGTTTACCGCAATGTGACAATGATAATCAAATGATTCGGGTTAAACTAAAGCGGAAACTGTCCTACAAAGGTCACTATGATTATCATTTCGTAAATACAGCACGTTTAGAAAAGGCTATTTCATACCTCAAAAAAAACAACAAGTGGTATTTAGATGTAGAATTTGATCAATCATGGGAAAACCCTATTTGTCAGAAAACTGAGGCTGGAAATGCAACAGAAGAGCAAAGTGCTTGCGATAATGTCACAGAAGAGCAAAATGCCTGCGGTAATGTCACAGAAGAGCAAAATGCTTGCGATAATGTCACAGAAGAGCAAAATGCCTGCGGTAATGTCACAGAAGAGCAAAATGCTTGCGATAATGTCACAGAAGAGCAAAATGCTTGCGATAATGTCACAGAAGAGCAAAATGCCTGCGGTAATGTCACAGAAGAGCAAAATGCCTGCGGTAATGTCACAGAAGAGCAAAATGCTTGCGATAATGTCACAGAAGAGAAAAATGCCTGCGATAATGTCACAGAAGAACAAAATGTCAGGGAGAATGTCACAGAAGAACAAAATGATGGCGAGCTGGTAATAGACAACTCGGATGAAATTATGCATGGTTTATTGCTGGATACATGTCTTCAACCTGTAGATATAGGACAGGAAGTTCTTGATCAGTATTCCGACAGTATAATTTCTGTTGCACCATGTGAAAGGAATAATCCAATTAGTATTTTGATGGAAAAAGGCATAGACGCCAAAGCCTTTCCTACCTTATTTCCAGATGGAAATTGCATATTTAGTGACACTCGTGATGTTCCAATTACTCTGACCCGGTACTTTCATAACCGTTTGATGCATGTTGACAACAGATTTGCAAGAGATACAGATTTTATATTTTTTGCACAATACATTTCTGAATTACAACAAGTAGTATCTAGTGTATCCGTTGCAATGAGGAAAAGCTCGCAGAAAGGCTATATTGGAGAAAACATCACAGCAGTTACATTGAAAAACAAAGAAAGTCTGGAAACAATTTTTAAAAATGATGAAGGATATAGGTTTTTAAAGGCAATTCGTGGAACTCCGCCATATTGGCAAACTACACAAAAAGATTTATTTGCAATGATACGTCAACTTGGACTGCCAACTTGGTTTTGTTCATTTTCCTCTGCAGAGATGAGATGGCCAGAAATGATAGAAGCTATTTTGAAACAACAGGGAGATAACCGAAATCCTGAAGGCTTGGATTGGAAAACAAAGTGTAATATTTTACGTAGCAACCCAGTTACAGTAGCGAGAATGTTTGATCACAGATTTCATATATTTTTGAAAAAGATCATACTATCAAATTCAAATCCAGTCGGTAAAGTTTTAGATTACTTCTACAGGATTGAATTTCAACAAAGAGGCTCTCCTCATGTTCATTGTTTGTTATGGGTAGAAGATGCTCCCGAACTCGAAAAAGATGCCGATGCCGCAGTTATAAACTTTATAGACAAATATGTTACTTGCGAAGTTCCTTC
This sequence comes from Cyrtodaria siliqua, assembly GCA_037043455.1. Classification (NCBI taxonomy): domain Eukaryota; kingdom Metazoa; phylum Mollusca; class Bivalvia; order Adapedonta; family Hiatellidae; genus Cyrtodaria; species Cyrtodaria siliqua. The sequence continues at coordinate 51,311 of JAWPHD010012898.1, forward strand.
CAAAGAATCTGACTTGAACGAAATTGTAACAAGTGTTCAACAGCACAGTAAAAACCATTCTAAATCGTGCAAGAAAACGGGAAAAGAATGTCGATTTAACTTTCAACGACCACCTTCTCGGCAGTCATTTATTGCAAGACCAATTGAGGAATTGCAAAACATAATACCAGTTGATCCTGAAATGTCTGTAGATGAGGTAGCTAAAGTAATGGAACACAATTCAAGACGAAAGCACATGAGTGTTGACACTGCTAGAATTATTTTAGAAGGTATATGGGCAAGCATAACAAATGAAGTTACAAATGCCTCATCCATTGAAGATATTTTTCAACAGCAAGGATTGACTCAGAGCATATTTGAAGAGGCTTATGCAACGCTTTCAAAAAACAAGAAAATCATTTTAAAGAGAAGATTACAAGACATTTGGATTAATCAATACAACACCCATTTAATACATTGTTGGAATGCCAATATGGACATCCAATATGTTACTGATGCATATGCTTGTGTTGTCTATATTGTTTCTTACATTTCAAAGGCAGAAAGAGAAATGAGTCTGATTTTAGATCATGCACAAATGGAAGCCAAAGAGGGAAATGATGATGCAAAACAGGCACTGAAAAAAATTGGTAGCGCATACCTACATCATCGGGAGATAAGTGCACAAGAAGCCGTATACAGAGCATGTGGTCTCCATCTTAAGGAATGTTCACGAAAAGTTCAGTTTATACCAGTTGGAGATAATCCAGTAAGAATGAGTTTACCCCTGGCAGTGATACAAAGTAGATCAGAAAAGGATGAACGTAGTGTATGGATGACAAGTCTGGTTGAAAGATATCTTGCAAGACCAGCAATTCCTGAGTTCCAGTTCATGTGTTTAGCTTCGTTTTGTGCCAAATACAGAGTACTGTATTCATCCCAAGTATCATGTTTGTCATCAGAGAAGCAACGTTCTACTGTTTATAAACTGCAGAACAATCTTGGATACGTTCAGAAAAGAACAAGGACAGATGTTGCTGTTATTCGGTATCCACGTTTTTCAATAACAAGATCCCCAGAAAAATACTATCTGAGTATGATGCAACTATTTTTACCTTACAGGCATGAAAAGCAGTTGAAACCAAAGGGGTTTGAAACATGCGAAGATTTTTTCAGATCTGGGTTGATTGCTCATGGTGAAAATAATGAAATAGTGTCTGTGAAAGAAATTGTAGAAGGAAATAAGTCAGTTTTTGAGAAAGATATTGATGAACTGACCAATGCAGAAATGGCATTAGAAATGAGTGGTCCACGTGAAGATGCATGGGCACAGATTTGTCCTGAAACGGAAGTTGAGCGTATTGAATGTCTCGTAGAAAAACAGAACACAAACGCAAAAGACGTTGATGATGAAGAGGTCAGTGTGATACCAGATCTGTTGCTTAAGGAGAGTAACACAACTGTAGAACTTTGTCAAACAGTTGTATCTAAACAAGAAGGGATTATGTTGATGAGATCAATGAATGATTTACAAAGAAATGTCTTTTACAAGATAAGAAAATGGTGTCTACAAAAAGTTAATGGGGAAGATCCAAAACCGTTTCATGTTTTTATAACTGGTGGTGCTGGAACTGGGAAGAGTCATCTTATTAAGACCATTTACTTTGAATCTACAAAATTGTTTGCACCGACTATGTCAAGTCCTGATGATATATCTGTACTGCTTACAGCTCCAACAGGTGTAGCAGCTTTCAATATAGGCGGATCAACCATCCACAGTGTATTTTCTATTCCAATTGAAGCTTCACTTCCTTATCAACCACTTGCAGAGGAAAAATTAAACACATTGCGAAATAAACTAGGCCAGTTACAGTTACTCGTTATCGATGAAATATCAATGGTTGATAAAAAACTTATTACATACATTCACGGACGTTTGAGGCAAATCAAACAGAATGGTGACCAATTTCCTTTCGGTAATATCTGTATTGTTGCTGTTGGAGACTTTTATCAGTTACCTCCTGTAAAGGGAAAGCCATTGTATGCCAGTGATAATTATTATGATTTGTGGAATGACAACTTCTCCATTGTAGAATTAAATGAAGTAATGAGGCAAAAAGAAGACGAGCAATTTGCAAACGTTTTGAACCAGTGCAGGATCAAATCCAAGAAAGACACTTTGTCCGAAAACAGCAGACAATTATTACACAGTAGGGAAACTGGCGAGAAGTCTGATTCAATCCACATATTTGCTAGAAACGATCAGGTAGATGAACACAATTTTAATATGTTACATGAAATCTGCAGTGAACCAGTTTCAATTGAAGCTGAAGATTGGACAAAAGATGAACGTAGTGGAAAGATGGAAAAAAGGAAGGAGCCACTGGGTCGGTGCAGCACAGGTTCATTACCACAAACTCTTTGGCTCGCAGTGGGTGCACGTGTAATGCTAACGATGAACATTGACGTATCTGACGGACTCACGAATGGTGCCTTTGGAAGAGTTACAAAACTGTTGTTGGAACGTGATACTAATAGGATCAGGTGTGTGGAAATACATTTTGACAATGAAAACTGCGGTAAAAAGAACAGACTGAAAACTAAACTTGAAACGTGGGTACTGGTTGAACGCCAAGAGCAAAGTATTGGACAGAAAAGAAAAACAACAAGACGACAATTCCCACTAAAACTAGCATGGGCATGCACAGTTCACAAAGTTCAAGGTTTGACTACTAACAAAGCTGTAGTTTCACTTGAGAAGATATTTGCACCAGGACAAGCATATGTGGCATTAAGTCGTGTTACTGCTCTTAGTGGTCTTACTTTGATTGGTTTTAATGAGAAAGCGATATATTGCAATCAAAACATTAAAGAAGCTCTGGACAAACTACCAAAATTCATCATGGACACTTTTCCAGTTTTTGAAAATGTAACATCCATTTCATTTCACAACATTGAAGGTCTTCTACCACATTTAAACGACTTGAGGCAAAATACAGATTTCATGAATTCAGATTATGTTTGTCTGGCTGAAACATGGATAAATGATGATACAGATATGGAGATAGAAGTAGGGAAGTTTACAGTGCACAGCCAGTCTAGAAAAGATTCCTACACAGATTCCAACATGCTACAACAACAATCTCGGGGCGGAGTGGCTGTTCTTTCGAGCTTCAATTCAGAATTCCATCGTATTTTTTTGAATGTTTTAAATTTGGAGTACATTGCCTTCACTGCAAAACAGGTCATAGTGGTTACCATTTACCGTCCACAGACTTACAATGTGGATAGCTTTACACAGTCAATAAAATTCTTGATCGAAGAACTGAACAAATTTAAACTTGGTACTATCGTGGTTGGAGATTTTAATCAAGATATCCTAAAACCCGGGTGCAGTCTTCTACAAGTTATGGAAAGTTCAGGTTACACACAGTGTGTAAATGAACCAACAACAGAGAAAGGAACACTCATTGATCATGTGTACATAAAAGGTGTTGATCTTGCTGCAGTGTGTGTTCGTCCAACATATTATAGTTACCATGAATCTATCATGATTTACCTGAAAATCGAACATAGTCGCATATAAAAACAGGAGACTGATGGAAAAGAACAAAACAACACGACAAAACAAACAGGAAATAGAACAGAGCAACATAAGAGTAATAGAAAGAAACAAATAGGGTGGGATAAAATGCGGAACATTACAGAACAAGAAATCACCATTAAAAAAGAGAGAATTAGCACTTGACTAGCTACTATAACACGTGCCTAGCTACTACAGCACATGACTAGCTACTAAGGCAAGTTACTAGCTACTACAGCACATGACTAGCAACTACATCACATGTCTAGCTACTACAGCACGTGACTATCTAGTACAGCACATGCCTAGCTGCTACAGCACACGACTAGCTACTACAGCACATTACTAGCTACTACAGCCCATGCCTAGCTACTAAAGTACATGACTAGCTACTACAGCACTTACCTAGCTACTACAACACATGACTAGCTAGTACAGCACATAACTAGCTACTACATGACATTACGAGCTACTACAACACATGACTAGCTACTACAGCACTTACCTAGCTACTACAACACATGACTAGCTAGTACAGCACATAACTAGCTACTACATGACATTACGAGCTACTACAGCACATGACTAGCTAGTACAGCACATTACTAGCTACTACAGCACATTACGAGCTACTACAGCACATTACTAGCTACTACAGTACGTGACTAGCTAGTACAGCACATGCCAAGCTACTACAGCACATTACTAGCTACTACAGCACATGACGAGCTACTACAGCACATTACTAGCAACTACAGCACATGCCTAGCTACTACAGCACTTACCTAGCTACTACAACACATGAATAGCTACTACAGCACGTGACTAGCTACTACAACTCATGAATAGCTACTACAGCACGTGACTATCTACTACAACATGAATAGCTACTACAGTACGTGACTAGCTACTACAGCACTTACCTAGCTACTACAACACATGAATAGCTACTACAGTACGTGACTAGCTACTACAGCACGTGACTAGCTACTACAACACATGAATAGCTACTACAGCAATTACCTAGCTACTACAACACATGACTAGCTACTACAGCACGTGACTAGCTACTACAACACATGACTAGCTACTACAGCACGTGACTATCTACTACAACATGAATAGCTACTACAACACATGAATAGCTACTACAGCAATTACCTAGCTACTACAACACATGAATAGCTACTACAGCACGTGACTATCTACTACAACATGAATAGCTACTACAGCAATTACCTAGCTACTACAACACATGACTAGCTACTACAGCACGTGACTAGCTACTACAACACATGAATAGCTACTACAGCACTTACCTAGTTACTACAACACATGAATAGCTACTACAGCACGTGACTAGCTACTACAACACATGAATAGCTACTACAGCACGTGACTAGCTACTACAACACATGAATAGCTACTACAGTACGTGACTAGCTACTACAGCACTTACCTAGCTACTACAACACATGAATAGCTACTACAGCACGTGACTAGCTACTACAGTACGTGACTAGCTACTACAGCACATGAATAGCTACTACAGCACGTGACTAGCTACTACAGCACATGACTAGCTACTACAGCACGTGACTAGCTACTACAACACGTGAATAGCTACTACAACACTTACCTAGCTACTACAACACATGAATAGCTACTACTGTACATGACTAGCTACTACAGCATGTGACTAGCTACTATAGCACGTGACTAGCTACTACAGCACGTGACTAGCTACTACACCACATGACTAGCTACTACAGCACGGGTAGGACCACCGCACATGCATATTCCTTTTGTCATTTTTTATCATGCTCATTGAAGGTCTTTATCATGACCCGGCGTATGCAAACGTGAAAACGTGGCTCCATCTTAAATGGAGTCTTCTATAGAATTTGCAGCAACTCTGCAGTTCTGCAGGTCAGACGGTTCCAGGCCCATTCCCCATATTTGATGTAAATGGGGGATGAGCCTGGTATGTTCATCCCTGTTAGGCACCATGTAACAGTTCATGTGTTGGTGCGCCTTAAAACTCCAATCATTTCATTGTTTTTGAAGTTTCTGAATCCATTCCTCATGTTTTCTCTTGATGTAAATGAAGTGTGGATCCAGAAAGACTAAGCAGTAACACCAATTCAAAATATTAGTCGGAAGAAAGAATAATATTAATTCTGAAGCGATTTACTTAGTAATTGCCTAAATTTTGACTGTTAATACATGCTTTAGCCTTACTGGCCAGTCTAGCTTATGGCATAGCGCATTGCCTTCAAAACTTATTCTTCTATAACTACTGTCCGTTTAATTTTATAGGAAGTTAATTTATTAGAACTGGTGTTCATTGTTCAAATATGATTTTCTTTATAAGTTAACAATGTTATATATGTTTAAAAGTACTAGTAATGTAATGTTGTAACAAGAAATATATATATATAAAATCGCAACATTTTTGAAGTGCTTTACTTCTTTCAGTTAAAACACATTTTGCGCGTTGACTTAATTCCACCCTTGAAATTAAAAAAACTGTTGCATTTTCAAATGCACTGAGTGCATATTATGCGTGTTAACTTGTTAAGGTGTAATTCAAATGTACTGAGTGGATATTATGCGTATTTATATAAGTTGTTCCTGTTTTTTTGTCTATGTTTTCAGGTATCTACATATATATGTTATGATGTCATAATTTTGTTGTGCATGTTTTATGTTTCTTAATTATTATTATTTGTGTGTGTGTGAATTTGTTTTTGAATTTTTTTTTTAAAAACTTTTTTGTGAGTTTGAGTATTTTGAAATCTAATGTATGAGCAGGCATGTGGACAGAAGGTGAATGGGAGGGTGTGTGAGGCTGGCTGCTGATATCTTATTCTCTTATTCATTATGTTTAACCAATTTGCCAATAAGTATTGTCAATGTGTAAATTATAGAGGGCCACATGGAAGATTAATTGTGTAAGTAATTTTACCGTCTTGTGTACTGTGTTGTGTATTACCCTCTGTAAATAAAGTCTATTATTATTGTTATTATTAAGGTAGGATTAGTTGAATTGTACTTACAAAACTTTGAATGACGCAAAGTTTGACGAAGAAAACTTGACAAAGTTCGACGAAGAAAACTTGAATGGTCAGATTTGAAGCATATGGAATGTGAGCACTTGTATCCGGTGCCATGCACTTTCAACGCAATGATTTTCTACATCGTACATTTAAATGATAATGACACAACGTTTGGCGGAGAAAACTTGAATGCTCAGATTTGAAGCATCTGGAATGTGAGCACTTGTATCCGGTGCCATGCACTTTCAACACAATGATTTTCCACATCGCACATTAAAAAAATGTATTCTAGATGATATGCTGATGGTAATGGGACTATCATAAGCGCAGATTCTTTATAACATAACGTTACTTGGAGAGAACAACTTTATGCAAGTCAATATCAGTTCTGCGTTGTGTTTATCATTCAGAAAGGTAGCGCTACAATGATTAGACAAATTACAAGCTGCAGCTGACAATACCAAGATGTGAATATTTAAGAAGTCTTTCCAAAAAAGGAATTGAATTTGTATATACTCAGCTTTGCAGAACTCACTGTGTTGATTGTTTACACAATAAGATGTAATGCCATGGAAGCAAAATTTGTTCCAGTATTACTGAAACGTCAATACGTTGCTTACAGTTCAAAACGTTGCATACAGTTCAAAGTGGGAAATTTCCAGGATTTTTACGTTATACTGAAAATAGACTGCTATAATCAATATTGTTTGCGATTTGCAGGCATCGTTCAGCATCTTAAGTCGTGCATAGTTATTCGGCATATTGTGAAGACTACCAACATTGTAAGATTACATAAGCTATTCTACCAATAGAAGTAGAACAGAAAGAAGTTGTATAACCCGGCATTGCCATGGAAGGGAATGTGTCGTATTATGTTGCTGTAATAAAGTGGCATTATCAGAAAAATTGAAAGTGCATAGGCCTACATCTTTCCAGTGTGAACATTCCAGGATTGAAAAAAATGTATTATTTGACAAAAGCGTATATAGTTTACAAAGAAGTCACCTTATCCAAAGGTGTGTATTAAGGAACATACTTTTTTGAGACGTCTACGTGCAACAAGTGAAAAAGGAACAGTGATCTGTTTTGGTTTCGTGTTTGTTTAGTAATATAATGTTATAATGCGGTTTACTAGCAATAATAATGCCTCTGTCTGTCAGAGGGATAGACCTCCGAAATGCATGTTGTTTTTGTCATGCTTATTAAAAGCTTTTATTACCGGTTAGGTTCCAATAGAGAATGTGTTGATATAGAAACAGCTGATGACGGGTCCAGTGTTATTTGACTGGAATTTGCAATTTTGCATATGGGAAGGTTATAGGCCTGTTCTGCATATTTTTATTTCGATGTTATTACGGAGAGATGGCCAGGCATGTTCATTCTTGTTGGCGCCATGTCCCGTTCTTGTGCTGGTGTATCATAAACCCTAGCTAAGTGATTTTTTTCGAAACTACTTTTTTTTCAGGAAGTTACTATAAAAGTTATAGTTTGGCTTTAAAAGGTATTTAGACATTACAATAAACAAGTTTGGCTTTGCATTGAAACGCTTAAGAGTGTCATCTCACAGGTTAGAAACCGAGACAGGCCGTTGGCATAAGCAACCAAATAAGACTGCATTCAATGAAAGAAAATGGCAGTTATGTAACACTGTAGAAGATGAAATTCATTTTTACTCGAATGTCCCCTTTATTCTGATCTAAGGGTACAATATATGAAAGGTTATTATTGGAAACGCCCGAATATTCCAAAGTGTATAGAAATAATGAAAATGAAAATGTTAAACGATAAGAAATGTTTCAAACTATACACACAAATCATTATGATCAAGATTTAATGTGTCATAACTATAACTATAAAGAAAAATTGTAATTTTGCATGTAATATTGATTATTTTGAGTCATAATGCATTGGGACATCATTTATTATAGTTATTGTTATCATTTCATGAATTTCGTTACTATATGTATACTGATAGGCCTAAGGCTTTTTATATTTCTTATAAACTATCTATATATTTGATTATAAAAGAGCAAAAGTGTATCCATCAGATGGAAAATAATAAATATATTACATATACTGGTAAAATAATGCCAGCAAGCCATTGACTGTTAAATTATAAATATGATGGGCCACTTGTTCAAAGGTCGGTTAGCTTAATCCTTGGTTAGTGTAAACTTTTTAAGTACGTTTTCCCTTAAAATATGCTTTATACTACGAAAAGATGTTATTTTGCATTTCTTAACGTGATGGTTTCAAACCGTGCAAACATGGTCAACGCAATGGTTTCACATGCCCAATTGTTGGTAGAAATATTCATTTATTGGAAATTCAGAGAGATTTGAAATTTTGACTTAAGTTACCTGATCTTTGAGCAACTGGACCGATGTGTTTTGTATTGTGTACTGATAGGCCATTTGGTCTTTTGTATTAATACAGTTTACTATATAATTCAGTGTTTAAATAAACAAATATACTTTAAGTTTTATGTGTACTGCTCTTTTTCAAAGCAAAAAAATCTACTAGTGTGTTATATTCGTTTTTCACTTGTTTTATCTTTGTTAAAACAGTGCAAACATGGTCAACATGTACACCAATTAAAGTTCACATCTCTGAAAAACTGGTGAAAGTGCATACTTAATAAGGGAAGAGCTCTCTTAAGTATGTGCACAATTATACCACGAGTACATCCTTTTGAAAAACTTTCATTGAACTCAATTTGTACGTTTTTGATTAGGGTTATGATAAAGATTTAACTGATGACGTTATGACGGCCATGTTGGATGGCATTATGACCACAGAAGTTAAGTGGTATATATATATGCACAACTTAGCTCATCTTTACCCATTTTCACCATTATTCTAATATTGGATGCACAACTTCAAGATAAGATCATCATTTTAACAAACTTTCACCATTTATAATCAAACGTGTAGTTAGAAGCTGTTGGCCATATTGGATGACATCATTTTGAAACGTTCTGTAAACCACTAGGCGTTGACCATTGTACCTGTATAAAGTACGTGTCGGAGGATAGATGGTAATAATCAAAAGAAATATATATTTGAAACAAAAGATAGTCGGAGGGAATATTGAACACAACTTATGACGTCACTGGCGGCCACCATTTTGATGATGTCGTGCCCCTATTATGTTCATGCCTGTACTGTCTGTAAACGTGTTTATCAAATCCGATTATAAATGTAGTACATATAGCGATAACATTTCGAGATTAAACCCACTTGCAGGCATCCTGGATGACATCATGATCCCACATGATATTAATGCACATCTGGGACATAAGCTCTACAAGATGTGAAATGTTGTTATAATACGATCATAAATGCATGAGATAAAGCGGTTACAACACAATTCAATTGATGTCACTTGTAGCCATAGTCAGTGACGTCCTGATGTTGCTGCAGTGAATGGGTGAAACTGTCAGCATTAAAATGTTGACGTTCTTGCACAAGTAGACTTTATTCTGTACAAGCTGTGAAAGTTGTATCAAAATCCGGTCATAAATGAAGCAGACATAGCGATAACAATATCTCTTTAATGACGTCACTGGCGGCCATTTTGGATGACGTCAAAATGTTCGGGACACCAGTCCCGAATGTTCTCTGCGACTGGGTAAATGTTTGACTTGTCACGACAAATAGTTCTATGTGAAGTGCCTTTTAGCGGAAGAACAATAATAACAAGAATTCTTAAATGACGTCATTGGCGGCCATTTTGGATGACGTCATGACGTTAAATCTGTCAGTGTCGACTGAGACAATGATGCTAATGAATTTTACAGCAAAAAAAATTTAAAAAATGCAATCAGTAATGAAAACGGGTTTTTAATAACTGACGTCAAGACCTTATGGCGTAGAGACACGCTTTGAAATTCTTGCACAACAAGACCCTAAACTGTACAAGCTGTGAAAGTTTCATTTAAATCCGACCATAAATGTTTGAGATCTAGCGCTAACAAGATTTATATCATGACGTCACTGGCGGCCATCTTTGATGACATCTTGACAAAATTTGACATTCCTGCACAACTCAACCAACCAAATTCCCTACAGGCTGTGAAAGTTGCATCAAAATCGGGTAATAAATGAAGGAGATATAGCGATTACAAGATTTCTTAAATGACGTCATTGGCGGCCATTTCTGATGACGCCATGACGTTAAAACTGTCAGCGTCGACTGAGACAATGATACTAATGAATTTTACAGCAAAAAAAATAAAAAAATGCAATCAATAAAGAAAATTGATTTTTATTAACATTGTGACGTCACTGACGTCAAGACCTTATGACGTAGAGACACTCTTTGACATTATTGCACAACAAGGCCCTAAACTCTACAAGCTGTGAAAGTTTCATTTAAATCCGATCATAAATGTTTCAGATCTAGCGGTAACAAGATTTTTATCATGACGTCACTGGCGGACGTCATCAAACACTGGCGGCCATCTTTGATGACGTTTTGACACAATTTGACATTATTGCACAACTCAACCTATTTCCCTACAGGCTGTGAAAGTGGCATCAAAATCAGATAATAAATGAAGGAGATATAGCGATTACAAGATTTCTTAAATGACGTCATTGGCGGCCATTTTGGATGACATCATGACGTTAAATCTGTCAGCGTCGTCTGAGACAATGATACTAATGAATTTTACAGCAGAAAAAAAAAATGCAATCAGTAAAGAAAACGGAATTTTTTAATAACATTGTGACGTCACTGACGTCAAGACCTTATGACGTAGAGATACGCTTTGAAATTCTTGCACAACAAGACCCTAAACTTTACAAGCTGTGAAAGTTTCATTTAAATCCGACCATAAATGTTTGAGATGTAGCGGTAACAAGATTTTTATCATGACGTCACTGGCGGCCATCTTTGATGACGTCTTGACAAAATTTGACATTCTTGCACAACTCAACCTAATTTCCTACAGGCTGTGAAAGTGGCATCAAAATTCGATAATAAATGAAGGAGATGAAGGAGATATAGCGATTACAAGATTTTTTAAATGACGTCATTGGCGGCCATTTATTTTGGATGACGTCATGACGTTAAAACTGTCAGCATCGACTTAGACAATGATACTAATGAATTTTAAGGCAACAAAAATAAAAAAATGCAATCAGTAAACAAAACGGGTTTTTAATAACAGTGTGACGTCACTGACGTCGATACCTTATGACGTAGAGACACGCTTTGACATCCTTGCAAAACAAGACCCTGAACTCTACAAACTGTGAAAGTTTTGTTTAAATTCGATCATATATGCAGCAAATATAGCGATAACAAGATTTGTCTGATGACGTCACTGGCGGCCATCTTGGATGACGTCATGACGTCAAAATATTCGGGACACCAGTCCCGAGTGTTCGCTACAACTGGGTAAAATTTTGACTTGTCGCGACAAATATTTCTATGAGAAGTGCCTTTTAGCGGAATAATAATAAGAATAATAAGAATTAATGACGTCATGACGTCACAACTGTCATAGTTGTCGAAGATAAAGACACTGATTGATTTATCACGAAAATAGCTTCAAACATGCAATCTGTGAAAAAAAACGAATTTCTGAATATTTTGACGTCACTGACGTCATGACGTCATGACGTCGGGATACCGTATGACATTCTTGCACAACCGGATCCTGAACTCTACAATCTGTGAAAGTTGTATTCCAATCCGATAATAAATAGAGAAGATATAGACAAAACAAGAGTTCATTTATGACGTCACTGGCGGCCATCTTTGATGACGACATAACAACATTCCACATTAAAGCACAACTAGACTTTGATATCTACAAACTGTGAAAGTTTTATCAAACTCCGATGATAAATGAAGGAGATATGGCGATTACAAGATGTCTTAAATGACGTCATTGGCGGCCATTTTGGATGACGTCATGACGTTAAAACTGTCAGCGTCGACTGAGACAATGACATTGATGTATCATACAGTAAAACAACTTCAAAAATGTAATCAGTGAAAAAAAAAGGATTTTCATAACATTATGACGTCACTGACGTCAAGACGTTATTACCTAGAGACAGGTTTTTACATTCTTGCACAACTAGACCCTGAACGCTACAATCTGTGAAATCGTTATTCAAATCCGACTATAAATGTTTGAGATCTAGTGCTAACAAAATTTGTATCATGACGTCACTGGCGGCCATCTTGGATGACGTCATGATAATTTTCGACATTCTTGCACAACTCAACCTAATTTCCTACAGGCTGTGAAAGTTGCATCAAAATCCGATAATAAATGAAGGAGATATAGCGATTACAAGATTTCTTAAATGACGCCTTTGGCGGCCATTTTGGATGACGTCATGACGTTAAAACTGTCAGTGTCGACTGAGACAATGATACTAATGAATTTTACAGCAAAAAAACTTAAAAAATGTAATCTGTAAAGAAAACGGATTTTTAATAACATTGTGACGTCACTGACGTCAAGACCTTATGACGTAGAGACACGCTTTAGAGTCTTGCACAACAAGACCCTGAACTCTACAAACTGTGAAAGTTTTGTTCAAATCTGATCATAAATGCAGCAAATATAGCGATAACACAATTTGTCTGATGACGTCACTGGCGGCCATCTTGGATTACGTCATGACGTCAAAATGTTCGGGACACCAGTCCCGAATGTTCTCTACGACTGGGTAAAATTTTGACTTGTCGCGACACATATTTCTATGAGAAGTGCCTTTTAGCGGAAGAATAATAATAATAATGATCAGAGACCTGATCAAACGGGCTTTCCTGTCATGACGTCACAACTGTCAGAGTTGTCGAAGATGAAGACACTGATTGATTTATCACGAAAATAACTTCGAACATGCAAGCAGTGAAAAAAACGAATTTCTGACTATTTTGGTGTCACTGACGTCATGACGTCATGACGTCGGGATACCGTATGACGTTCTTTCACAACCGGACCCTGAACTCTACAATCTGTGAAAGTTTTATTCAAATCCGATAATAGATATAGAAGATATAGACAAAACAAGAGTTCATTTATGACGTCACTGGCGGCCATCTTTGATGACGACATGACAACATTTCACATTATAGCACAACTAGACGTTGATATCTACAAACTGAGAAAGTTTTATCAAACTCCGATGATAAATGAAGGAGATATGGCGAATACAAGATTTCTTAAATGACGTCATTTGCGGCCATTTTGGATGACGTCATGACGTTAAAACTGTCAGAGTCGACTGAGAAAATGACATTGATGGATTATGCAGTAAAATAACTTCAAAAATGTAAGCAGTGAAAAAAACAAATTTTCATAACATTATGACGTCACTGACGTCAAGACGTTATTACCTAGAGACACGTTCTTAAATTCTTGCACAACCAGAACCTGAACTCTACATTCTGTGAAAGTTTCATTCAAATCCGACAATAAATGTTTGAGATCTAGTGCTAACAAAATTAGTATCATGACGTCACTGGCGGCCATCTTTGATGACGTCATGACAATTTTCAACATTATTGCACAACCCAATCTAATTCCCTACAGGCTGTGAAAGTTGCATCAAAATCCGATGATAAATGAAGGAGATATAGCAATTACAAGACTTCTTAAATGACGTCATTGGCGGCCATTTTGTATGACGTCATGACGTTAAAACTGTCAGCATCGACTGAAACAATGAACACTGATGGTTTTACAGTAAAAAAACAAGAAAAATGCTATAACTGAAAAAAAACGACTTTTCATAACCTCGTGACGTCACTGACGTCAAGACGTTAAGACATAGAGACACGTTTTTACGTTCTTGCACAACTGGACCCTGAACCCTACAATCTGTGAAAGTTTCAATCAAATCGCATCGTAAATGCATGAGATACAGCGATAACAAGATTTGCCTACAAACACCAGTGGCGGCCATCTTGGATGACGTCATGACCACAAAAACTTCGCGGCACTATTCCAGACTGAGCACTTCCACTGTGTAAAATTTAGAGGCCGTGCGAATAGTCTAACTATTGAAAGTGCTCCTGAGAAGAAGAAAAAGAAAAAGAAAAAGAATAATAAGAACTAGATTTTGATCAGAGACCTGATCAAACGGGCTTTCCTGTCATGACGTCACAACTGTCAGTGTTGTCGAAGATTAAGACACTGATTGATTCATCACGAAAATAACTTCGAACATGCAATCAGTGAAAAAACGAAATTCTGAATATTTTGACGTCACTGACGTCATGACGTCGGGATACCGTATGACGCTCTTGCACAACCGGACCCTGAACTCTACAATCTGTCAAAGTTTTATTCAAATCCTATAATAAATAGAGAAGATATAGACAAAACAAGAGTTCATTTATGACGTCACTGGTGGCCATCTTTGATGACGACATGACAACATTCCACATAATAGCACAACTAGACTTTGATATCTACAAACTTTGAACGTTTTATCAAACTCCGATGATAAATGAAGGAGATATGGCGAATACAAGATTTCTTAAATGACGTCATTGGCGGCCATTTTGGATGACGTCATGACGTTATAACTGTCAGCGTCTACTGAGACAATGACATTGATGGATTATACAGTGAAAAAACTTCAAAAATGCAATCAGTTGAAAAAACGGATTTTCATAATTTATGACGTCAATGACGTCAAGACGTTATTACCTAGAGCCACGTTTTTACATTCTTGAACAACAGGACCCTGAACTCTACATTATTTGAAAGTTTCATTCAAATCCGACCATACATGTTTGAGATCTAGTGATAACAAAATTTTCATAATGACGTCACTTGCGGCCATTTTTGATGACGTCATGACCATTTTCGACATTGATGCACAACTCAACCGTATTCCCTATAGGCTGTGAAAGTTACCTCAAAATCCGATATTAAATGCAGGAGATATAGCGATTACAATATTTCTTAAATGACGTCATTGGCGGCCATTTTGGATGACGTCATGACGTTAAAACTGTCAGCATCGACTGAGACAATGATATTGATGGATTATACAGTAAAACAACTTCAAAAATGTAATCGATGAAAAAAACGGGTTTTCATAACATTTTGACGTCACTGACGTCAAGACGTTATTACATAGAGACACGTTTTTACATTCTTGCACAACTAGACCCTGAACTGTACAATATTTGAAAGTTTCATTCAAATCCGACCATATATCTTTGAGATCTAGCGATAAAAATATGTTCATCATGACGTCACTGGCGGCCATCTTTGATGACGTCATGACAATTTTAGACATTCTTGCACAACTCAACATTATTCCATACAGGCTGTTAAAGTTATCTCGAAATCCGATAATAAATGCAGGAGATATAGTGATTAAAATATTTCTTAAATGACGTCATTGGCGGCCATTTTGGATGACGTCATGACGTTAAAACAGTCAGCGTCGACTAAAATAATGACACTGATGGATTTTCCGATAAAATTCCTTACAAAATGCATTTAATGAAAAAAAACGGATTTTTCGTAACTTTGTGACGTCACTGACGTCAACACTTTTTAGCATAGACAGATACGTTTTGACGTTCTTGCACAACTAGACCCTAAGCTCTACAATCTGTGAAAGTTTCATTCAAATCCCATAGTAAATGCACCAGATACAGTGATAACAAGATTTGCCTACAAACGCCAGTGGCGGCCATCTTGGATGACGTCATGACCCCAAAAGTTTCGGGACACTAAGTTAGCTTGAGCTATATCATTGTTTAAAACTAAAAGGCCGTGAGACCAGTCAAACTATGAAAAGTGACGGCCAGAAGAAGAAGAGGAATAATAATAATAAGAATAAACAGAACGAACACAAAAGGTCTTTCCACTGAAAAGTAGAAAGCCCTAATAAACAGAACGAAAACAAAAGGTCTTTCCACTGAAAGGTGGAAAGCCCTAATAAACAGAACGAAAACAAAAGGTCTTTCCACTGAAAGGTGGAAAGCCCTAATAAGCAGAAAAACGCAATAATGGTTTCTACAGCAATGTGGTAAGTCCATACTAGATTTTGATCAGAACCTGATCAAACATGGCCTTTCCTTATCAGACAAAGTAAGCCAAAATCCCCCCCCCCCCACCTCCTCCATCCGCAATCCCCCCCCCCCCCCCCCCCCCCCCACCTCCTCCATCCGCAGCACTGACCTACAAGAAAAAAAAAAAAAAAAAAAAAAGAAAAGAAGAAATTTACGAGAACTCGTTTTTAAATGATGAAAAAACATGAAAGTTTTTCTGCGCATCTTTTGTCAATTCAGTGGAAAAAGCTGCGCAAAAAATGACCTTTTATGACTTAAGACGTCAAAGGCTGACGTCACATTTAATGATGTCTTGACGTCATTTTATGTTCTTGCACAACTAGATCCTAAACTGTACCAGCTGCGAAAGTTGCATTCAAATCCGGTCATAAATGTTTGAGATCTAGCGCTAACAAGATTTGTATCATGACGTCACTGGCGGCCATCTTGGATGACGTCATGACCCCAAAAGCTTCGGGACACTATTCCAGCCTGAGTTCTATCATTGTGTAAAATTTAGAGGCCGTGCGACCAGTCGTACTATGAAAAGTGCTGGGGAGAAGAAGAATAAGAAGAAGAATAAGAATAAACAGAACGAAAACAAAAGGTCTTTCCACTGAAAGGTGGAAAGCCCTAATAAACAGAACGAACACAAGAGGGCTTTCCACTGAAAGGTGGAAAGCCCTAATAAGAATAAACAGAACGAAAACAAGAGGTCTTTCCACTGAAAGGTGGAAAGCCCTAATAATAAGAATAAACAGAACGAAAACAAGAGGTCTTTCCACTGAAAAGTGGAAAGCCCTAATAATAATAAGAATAAACAGAACGAACACAAGAGGTCTTTCCACTGAAAGGTGGAAAGCCCTAATAAACAGAACGAACACAATAGGTCTTTCCACTGAAAGGTGGAAAGCCCTAAAAATAGTTTAAATTTATTGGAATAAACTGGCCATGGCTTCAGCATAATATAACAAAAAACATAATGCGCATATCAAATGTTCAGTCACGATACTTATAACAATTTTAAAAAATGAAGTTTTGAAGTGAATATTCAGTGAACCCTGGGTTCAGATGTTCACCAAGCCAGATATTTAAAAATTAGTTGCTTTCCTTCAAATGTTCTCGTAAAATAATTACTACACACTGCTGTGACCGCGACATACTGCCAACACTGCTGAATAGACAGCGCTGAAGCCACGACGGTAGGAACGCGATTCTTAAAGACATCAACCCGTCCGCATAAGCCCAACACCACCATTTCTAGTATAACGTACCTGAAATATATATAAACAAACCAAGCAAAGCAGATTGAGCAAAATATATAGTCATAAAAATGGAGGTATGGGTGGGTGGGTATTTTTATAAATGACCGAGATACATGCTATACTTTTGATTTTAATCTCCCGTATTAATATATAACCATCTGCCTACTCGACGCAATTGATAAAGGCTGAATAGTGTAGGGTACAAATTACTAAATCGTAAAACTAACACACTCTGTGCAGTCAGGGTGACCACAAACTCATGTAAATTAACACGCGCACTACATTAAAAGGATTTATGTCGATAAACGACAAATCCCAATATTTTAAAAAAGTTGTGTTCTGTATAACGATGATTGTACATCATTTCTTGGTTTATGAACCGTCGTCTAAAAGCATGAATCGTTGCAGCCTAAGCCTCCAGAGCTAAGCCCTCTGGCTGTGTAAGCCCTCGGGTGAAACCTTTTCGGTGAAACCAGCTGGCGTATAACGTAGCGTTGGAGACGGTCCCCGTACAAGGACACAGAGGTCAGGAGTTTGTGAAGGCGACCACCCACGGGACACGTGTTTGGTTCACATTAAACCTAAGTGGAATTTCATCACATCACAACTTTATTGAAGATTCCTCATCATAATAATCATCAGTCCTCAGAGGAGGATCCTGTTGATCCATCGTTGATGATCATCAACGCTAATTGGAGTCGAGTGCACCGCATTCATCAACGAGAATATAGGGAAATCAGGGTAGCCCTAAAGGCTAGAGGCCTACGGGAAAATCAATGGTTGTCTGTGACCTACTGGTGTTAGATATGAAACATCATCAACTTCTATATTTCGTGGCATCTATAGACAGTATATTTAATCAGTGCATTCGATACAGTGCATAAACGCCTTATACGTTAATACAACATTCTTTCTGTGTATTCGCTTGCTTTTCTTTGATAATTGGATATATATTTAACATATTTTAAAAGTTGCATTAAACTTATTTAATTGCAATCACTGACATTGATTCTTTCTTGAGTTAGTCCCATCCACTCATGGCCATCCTGTGACAACTGGTGTCAGAAGTGGGATACTTTTGGCGACGAGGAATGGAAAGAATCGATCGTGGATTTTTATTATTAAATGTTAAATCTCTGCTTAACATCTTAGAATTGTGTACGTACCAAGCTGGACAAATTTTATCACGAGTGTTGGCAGCTTCAACTGCAAGCTGATAGAAAAGGTCAAGTATAATCCAGTAAAGACTATGGTAGGGTGAGTTCAAACTGTTAATTGTGTACGTCCTTCTCTTGGTCTGGGTAGCAGGTACGATTTGGTCCGAGACACTTCTGCTTCTAAAATTTGGGGTTTTGTTTCTTGATTATAATACTAGTGCTGTGGCTGATCATTATGTAGTGAGACTGAATAGCAAGACGTTTTACTCATTTTGTAATTCTCGGGAATTATTATGTTATTGATTTGAGAGATAATTATACATGGACATTATAAATACACATTTCTATATAAATATAAAAATCGAACAGGAAAAGCAACATTCAAGGACGACAGTCCACCACAAACACACACAGAAAGTCAAATAAAGAACAAATTTAAAGATAAGACATCACAAACACAAAAGAGTTGACAATAGGGCTATCGCATTGAAACGGTCAGTACCAAAAAAAAGGCCGCTGGGGGTTTAAACCAGGTTCTAGGGTGCATCAAACCTCACACTTACCCTTCTTTCAGCCCAATAAAACGGGACAGTGTAAATAAAGAAATCCCCGCCATGAACTATAAATATTTTATATAGTGTGAACATGTTGCTTTGTGCACAAATGTGTAGTTAACTTGTCCGATGATGGTTCCTAGTATTAACTGAGGGCACACTGACCTACAATAAGTATTGTAGACACATTTGTGATTGTGTTATTCTATCTAAACTTTAACTAAATTATTAATGAAATATAATCAATTATTTGTATTATTTAAAAATATTTCGATTCGAAGGAGTCAAAATTATTTTTAAATAGGCAAGTTCGGTAAAAAAAACTAACAGGACGCCACGAGTTTTATTAAAATCAATATTGCAATGTGTCCTTTAAGAGCATGGCATACAATAATATATACGATTTATGTTTGTTGTCAAAAATAATCTTAAACAGTTAACTCGGTTGTGTATATTTAATATTATTCAAGTTCAACATGAAATGGATCAGTTATAACTTAACATCGGTAAAACAAATGAACCGAGTCGGATTCTCGTAAGGTCAGAAAGCATGTTTCCTGTAAACAGATTAAGCAAAATTGGACTGGTAGACTGGCATAATTCCTTCCCTTTAAAATGTATTGATTTTGAATAAAGAGCTGCGTTTGAATATGCATGTTTCTCCACTGTAGAAGTATGGATACTTTTTGGTGGGTGGATAAAACGTGGTTTGGGATAAAACCATCATGTAGGTTGGGTTACAGGAAACATAGCAATTTTGACCTTATGTAAAACCAACTTCAAAGGCGGTCTTGGCTTTGTCTTCTTTTGATGAATTTTGGCTTGTTACCAAATCGACCCACGATTGGACGAACGTGTGCAGTGGAACGAGGTTGCCTACCGGTTTGTAAACCCGGAAGTACTGTTTAGTCAGGGTATCATTTGCATGACCGTAGGCCTTCCAGACGATAAGAAATTCTTCCTCTGATAAGAAATTGTCCTTGTTTGCATCAAAGGTGTCTAAATTCAGCTCAAAACATTTGAGCATCTCTTTCTGGAAGTTTTGTTTATCCATCTTAAAATCTTTATCCAAGCCAGTGACAAACTCTGATTTCGTAATTTCGCCGGTGTTTCCTCTTAGAATACATTTTTTCCACCATGTGTCAAAGTTTTCATAAACGTGTAATTGTTGCTCTGAGTACTTGCTCCTGAAATAATAAGCAAATAAAAAAAATCCCAAATCCGCAATGGAAGAAATAGATAGTATTTAACTGCTGGAATCGATTACAGTGAAATCCTTCACGAGATGATAGACGTGTGGTTCTTTATACGAACGAGCGTATGTGAGTGAGTGAAAAAACAAAACATGTCTACCATCGAGTAAAGGATTTCACTATTATCTATCCCAGAAGTAAAATAATCTATTTATTGCATTTTAAATTAGTTGATGTATGATTTTGGACAGAATTATTCTCTTTATTTAAAATACAGTTAGTCGTTC
>JAWPHD010012899.1:0-72420 GCA_037043455.1 Cyrtodaria siliqua
ACACATAAACATGTTTCATTTAAGGTCATTGCAATAGAAATTTAAATATTTGGGTTTAAACGGTGTTAGTGAATGGCAACTTTACCATAAATATCTTTATGGTAAATTTTCCATTCACATTGCATTTTATGGTAAATTTACCAACCGATGCCTTCGCTAAAACCCCAGGAATACCGAAAATTAGTGAATCAATTCTTAAATATACTACATTATTTACCTGT
This sequence comes from Cyrtodaria siliqua, assembly GCA_037043455.1. Taxonomy (NCBI): domain Eukaryota; kingdom Metazoa; phylum Mollusca; class Bivalvia; order Adapedonta; family Hiatellidae; genus Cyrtodaria; species Cyrtodaria siliqua. The sequence goes on from JAWPHD010012899.1 coordinate 222, forward strand.
TCTCATAGTATCAACAATAATGTGCCTCGGGAGGTTGGTAATGATAAAATCATAAATAGTGCCAGAAAGATAACATAGCATCAGTGTTAGTGATGTACCGATTGATCGATTGTAACCGATCATCAGTTACTTAGGCATCCGATTATGATGATCGATTATGAAAGTCTGTCTATAATAGATAATCGATTGAATGTAAAAATGTACTTAATGTTCAAAATAGAAATAAACATGATTTTCCATGAGACCACACTGTCTTGTGAAAATGAACAAATAAACAAATTTATATCAATTATAAAAAAAAATCTGATGAAATGGCAAGGCATAAGACACAAGACAGGAAAGAATACCTGATTAATCAGTAATAATTCTAAGTTCACATGCTTCATATTGACTAACCGATGATTGATCGGTTACATCCATCCGATTGTAACCGATGATCGCTGGACTAAATTTCAACCGATTGCCCATCATTAACAATGTATTTTTAGACCACAGTATAGCCATTTTCTATTCAGGTATGCCAGATGTTTGAGCAATAGGCTCCGTAAACTAAAAAATGAAGTTTATTCGAAATGGTACGCATAAATATTTTCTTCAAAATTGTGCTTATACACTGCAAAAACAAGGTACATGTATCAAGATCCAAATTATGTCATCTGCCATTTACTAGTGATGGGCAATCGGTTGAAATTTACAATCGGTAATTGGTTACCATTGGTTGGATCTAACTGATCAATCATCAGTTATAATCGGTTAGTCAATATGAAGTATAACATGTGCATGTTAATCTGTGTTTCAGGCCTTGAACTTAGTAAATTTCTATTAAAGTATGTATTCTTTCCTGTCTTGTTTCTTATGGCATTTTATTTTAAACAATAAAATAATTCCAGTTGATATTCGTTTTAATAGTTGTGTATATTTATGATATTTGCTAATATGCTCATTTTCACAAGAGTACAAGTGTATTTCCTAACTGAACTGTTGTCTCCTTGCTGGATTATCATCATCATGTTTTTGTGTTTTTTTAACATTAATTCATGTTTTCCCACTTAAAAGAAGTGAATCTTTAAACATATATAGGGAAAGCACCGTTCGCTTTCAACATCTGAGTTCTAAATAAAAATGAGCACATATCTTGGAAACAGCCGTGGTTAAAATGTCCCCACCCACCGACTTTACGGTACAGAATAACTAGATATCTATATCACTAAAGTGTGATGTGTTTTCATTTAATCATTGTATTTTAGATTATCGATACTGCAGTAGCTTTTACAGTTTCGGTACATTTAGATCTACCGTTACCTTGACTTTCTTTATCCAGCTCAGCTGTCAATAATCACCAAGACGGGTGTTTACCTAATGATGTCACATTAGCGATGAATTTTGGTAACCTGCCAATTGGATGCACTAGCTCCAACGCGAATAGAGGTGGGCCGGATACCAAACACAGATGGTAGTTAATATAGGCATGATCTGCCCTTAACAAGGGAGTTAACTGTGTTTTGATGTTTTTACCAGTTTTTTTCTTCATAGTATTTGCTACTCGCGTTACCGTAGTTTAATTGTGGTTTTATCATAAATTTAGTCATGGAAATAAAACATATTTTTTATCTTTTGATTTTATAAATAATCGACTACGACAGGCATTTGCCTGATGACAGGCATCATTTTCCTGATGACAGGCATTTAAACCATTAATTATCAGGCATTTGGCCAATATTTAGACAGGCATTTGCGATAAATTAACGACCTGGTAAACTGCATTCTAGCCAAAATTGGTTTGCTAGCACCAGCCTATATAGTCTGTATATAAATTAGCGGAATAAAATTTAGGCGCAATTGCAGTTTACCGGGCGCAAATATACAGAATAAAAGTGGCGGTTGCACATGTGAAACTGTGTAAGAATGTATAAAGATACAATTGGAGGCAGCTGCCCCCGAACCCCCGCTTTATTGCTCAAAAGCCGCTAGGCTCCTTTTTATCTGTTTATATTGTTATATAGGCCATAAGGGTCTATATGATTACAAGTAAGTAAACGGTCTACTTACCTGATTGGTAATGCTCTCGTCCTCGTACCGTTCCTGTCATTATAGGTCGGAGACGTCTGTATAGGTTGGTGGTTGGAAACGAAGACAGCCTCTTCACATGGTGACTGTTGGTCCTACATCACACTTGATGTTTATTGGTCCGTAGCATTGACACGAGAATACCAGGAGAGGTCAGTTGTACTGTCAGAGGCCCAGCTGAGGTGGTTGACATTAATTGACCAGTACAACAATATCAACAATTAAACCAATTATAAATTTATCTCCAAATACTGTTGGGCAAAACAACAGTCAATTTAATGTTAAAACTCTTCTTCAATTGTGGTTTTAGCATAAATTTAGTCATTTTGATTTTATAAATAACGGACTACGACAGGCATTTAAACCATTAATTATCAGGCATTTGGCCAATATTTAGACAGGCATTTGCCATATATTACCGACCTGGTAAACTGCATTCTAGCCAAAATTGGTTTGCTAGAATGGACCAGCCTATAGTTTGCATATAAATTAGTGGAATGTTCAACAGTAAAATGGAAACAATTAGCAAAAAAAAATCTTTTAGCTCATTTGTATAAAAGCTGGCATGCGTAAAAACATCAGTTTGCCTTGTAGAAAAGTCTGGTTCAAGTATTTCAAGAACAAAAATATCGTTGGCTTGTCGCGAAATTACATTACAAATAGTAATCAGCCTGCACCGATCAAAAATGCCAAAATTTGATGCAAAATCTTTAAAACATAAATATCACACAATACGTAGTACGGTACACTGACTATGTGAGTAGACTTTTAAATTAAATGCAAACTGTTGTTGTTGAAATTACCGTCAAATTTTTCAAACGCAGGTTTGGGCGCGATAACTGAAATACGAACTACGCATGCGCAATTCAATTCAATTCAATTTATTGGCATAAAATCCAAATACAGGGACACCAAGGACAATAAAGACATACATAATCCTCTTATAAATTATTACTAATATTATATAAAGATCAGCAAAATAACTTGCTTATCTGTATGATGCTACAATTATGTGTATAATGTCTGCTGTTTTTATTATATTCTAAATATATGTAAAATTGCTTCATATTTATGAAATAGTAAGAATACCTATGCAGAATGATAATGGATATATTCCAGATTAGCATCGATCTATGAATCTAATAAAGATTTCCTAGTCAATGTCATATACAAAATTGATACATGTATATAGAGTTAAAATCATAGTCTTTGCTTATTAAAATATATTTAAATTTATCAAACTCACTCACCATTAAATGAAGGTACTATGTTTTGTATAGTATTATAAAATGTTGATCTACACACATTAATTAAGCTTATGACAGTATATTAGAAAATGTAATTCAGTTTCTACATCAAAGTTACAATAAATTAAAGTGTACATGTTCTCTGCTGAGCTTCTATATAACTGCTTATATATATCTGCCTTCCTCAATAGCTAATCTATCATCACTTATTTTTACAAAATGAATAATTTTGTTTCTATCAATATTATTAGTGATCGAGAAGGTAACTTTACAATAAGTCCTTAGGTTATTTCCAGCTTCAATGTGCCAAAATGTTTTATATAAATCTTTAAGTTTATTAGTCAGTGAGTTTAAAAGTCTCACTTTGGAAAAAGTGCCTTGATTATCCAAGACATGTCTAAATCCTGCCTTATTCATAAAACAATCAAATTTAAAACCAAAACCTTTATCTAATTTCATACTATTTTTATATGCTTTACAACAAAGTGAATTAATTTTGCAAAAATTTTATTGTTATATGTAATGAATATAAACATAATAATAAATCCAAATAACACAATCACACTTTTTAAGACGAAATACTTAAAATAACTTTAAAAAATCTTCCAAACGCGCACCTGTCAATGTCTGTGAACGGAAATATGATCAAATATATAGGTCCCATATCAGCTTCTCAAAACCACAATATTTTATTTGTTGCATATTGTTTTTTTAATCCCACATGGGCGTGCCCGGATATAGCCCATATGGGTCCAATTTACCCTTGCTTGCTGGGTATCCGGAGGCAGTCGCATTGCATTGCCCTCAATTGAAACTGAGAGAGTGGCTGAGGCATATGTTCAGTAGGCTAGGTGTACCAGAGGAACTGTTGAACGGTAGTGAAATATGCTTGCTACCGTTCACGCCCCTCTAGCCCCGGGTTGAGCAGAACTCAATATACATAAGTTGGAGAACATTTAACATAATCATTGTCATTCTTTGTGAAACAATACTAGTTTTGCTTTCGTATATTTTCATATATGTCTTTATAGCGTCATTATGCGAGGAAGTAGTGGACAGTCGAAACCACGGAACCGGTTCCGGACTGTGGTTCCAAAATGGTTCAGACCCGGTCACTGATTCGGTAAAAATACCTCATCAACAAACCGACCTCGAAAATACCATGTGGGTACAGGGACCTTTTTTTAAAACGATGGGTATGTAGCCAATATGTCGAGAACTTGTTACTTCGTGTCTTGTTGGTGCAAATCATTTTTTAGTGCATTGTATATATATGCATGTTTACAAACACTGTAAATAGTTAAAATAGAAAAACGGCATACATATATAAGAACGGGACAAAGTAGTACTATACATATATTTTGCTTTCAGGGGTACATTATGGGTACAATATCAGTAAAGATATGTCCTGTAACGACTTCTTCCCTGTATCTTTGCTTTACAATGACGGCGTACTCAATGCGTTTGGTTGGGCGTTTGGGATAAATGTTAACAGCACCGTATGGATGGAACATCCGAAAGCGCGCATTTATCCGCATGGCGGTAGCCCTATTGTCAACATGTTTGTGTTTGTGATGTCACATGCATTGTTCATTACCATTGTAATTGCTGTTTGTTTTAATGCGTGTTTTGTGTGACTTTGTTCTGAGAAAGCTACACTTCCTGTTCGATGTTTATTCCCACTCGCATAAAAACATGCACATTCATTTAAACAAGAGATGTGATACTCTGCATGACGTTATTGTGTGAGTGGTTTAATTAACACATGGTTAAATCCTTTTATTTGAAAACGGACTTTTTTACCCTATCAATGCACTACCGCAACCGTTTTATAAGGCTAGAAACGGACCCGAAAATTTACCAAAATCTTACGCCCCCCATCAAACAATTTCGATGCACGCCCTCAGTATAAAAAATGTTATGGCTAGCTTCGCTCGCTCGACGCATAATGGCTAATGAGTGGTTTAATTAACACATTGTTAAATCCTTTTATTTGAAAAAGGGCTTTTTTACCCTATCAATGCACTAACGCAACCGTTTTATGAGACTAGAAGCGGACCCGAATATTGACCAAAATCTTACGCACCGCCCCCCCCCCCCCCCCCCACCCCCCTAACCTGAAATCCTGCATCCGCCCCTGTAATGTATATTTTACGATTGCAATTAAATAATAACCACACAAAACGCATGAGTCTACAGATATATGTAAAGGAAAGTAGAGGAGGGGAATAAAGGACAGTTGAAGAAATCTCATAGGCTCTTAAATGTGAACATGTGAGTTTCAGCAAAAACGATTGGGATCTTTAATGGGCTTTTGCACAGCTATAATCCAAGCTTATTATCGTGAATTATAATGAGATATGCCAAACTAGACTACACTAGTGTATTATAGTGTACATCTGTTTTAAGCAGAAAAATAAACATTTAATGAAAATAAAAAAAATGAAATGGAAATACCAACTCTCCTGCAACATTAAAATACAAAAAAAACTTCCCACAACTTACAGCTCATGGTCCTCTTTCAACATGTATTGAAACAATTCATCTTCTTTGTTGTATTAATGTGATGAAACACTAATATGCCTTAGCACTAGTGCAACATTGTGCTGATAGTTTACATACTTCATTATTGATTATTCTAACGCACTTGCCAAACTCCTGCAATCCGATTGGTTAATGTTCAAACATTTGCGACTATTTAATAGTGCTTAACCCGTCGCAATTCCAGTCATGTGACGTTCAACTGTTAAAAACGGCACTACGTTTAATTTCAATGCGTTTGTGAGTAAAACTGACAAAAACAATGAATTGCCTTAGAAACGGGTTATCCAGTATTGAACATTTGACTTTTGCAACGATATGTTTAATGGTCGCAAACCGAGTTTAACGGTTCCGCTAACGCGCCGCCATTAAATAATATGTGCGACCATTAAACGACTGATATACCACCGCAAAATTTAAAAATACAGTACAGTTAACCCTATATTATATAATACGGTATTTGTAGTATCATTACCACTTATACAGTACAGTTAACCATATATTATATAATACGGTATTTGTAGTATCATAACCACTTATACAGTACAGTTAACCATATATTATATAATACGGTATTTGTAGTATCATAACCACTTATACAGTACAGTTAACCATATATTATATAATACGGTATTTGTAATATCATAACCACTTATACAGTACAGTTAACCATATATTATATAATACGGTATTTGTAATATCATAACCACTTATACAGTACAGTTAACCATATATTATAACACCGGTGTGATACTCTGGTGGGCAAGTATGCTTGATATAATTCAATAATAATTTAATAATTCATGTTTTTTGCCAATGCAATAGTGACGGATACAATTCAATACAATGAGAAGAGTGTGTTGTAAATGCACATGATATGAGTCAAAATTGTATGAAAAGTATACAAATTACACATTTGAAATATGCTATTGATTCATGTATGCTATAATTTATATTAATTAGTATCATTCATAATCAAGCTGATGTTGAACATTGTGAAGCAAATAATGTATTAAACAAATGAACAAGATATGATACAGAAGCGTATGCCAAATATGATGTCAAAGTTGTGAATCATAACTTAATAATAATAATAATAATAATATAATAATGATACTACTACTACTACTACTACTACTACTACTACTAGTACTACTAATGCTACTACTACTAATACTACTAATACTATAATACTATATAATATATAATATTAATAATACTAATATAACAATGATACTACTACTACTATTACTACTACCACTACTACTACTACTACTAATGCTACTACTACTAATACTACTAATACTATAATACTGTATAATATATAATATTATTAATAATAATATAACAATGATACTACTACTACTACTACTACTACTACTACTACTACTGCTATTACTACCACTACTACTACTACTACTACTACTACTGCTACTATAATACTATATAATATATAATATTAATAATACTAATAATATAACAATGATACTACTACTTCTACTACTACTACTACTACTACTACTATAACACTATATAAGATATAATATTAATAATAATAATATAACAATGATACTACTACTACTACTACTACTACTACTACTACTACTAATGCTACTACTACTACTAATGCTACTAATACTATAATAATATACAATATATAATATTAATAATAATAATATAACAATGATACTACTACTACTACTACTACTACTACTACTGCTGCTACTAATGCTACTACTACTACTAATGCTACTAATACTATAATACTATATAATATATAATATTAATAATAATAATATAACAATGCTACTACTACTACTACTACTACTACTACTAATTCTACTACTACTACTACTACTAATATTATATAATACTATATTGATACTAATAATCATGATAAATAATGTATTAAACAAATGAACAAAATATGATACAGCTGCGTATGATAAATATGATGTCAAAGTTATGAACCATAACTTAATAATACTATAATATTGATACTAGTAATCATGATAGTATTATACTAGCAATATTGTGCTTGTGTTTCAGGTATTCATGAAACCAGTTCCAGATTGTCTGTACACTGCTGGGACATTCTCGGCTCAACATATCTTCCTGACGAACAACATCACTGCTAATACATGTTAATATGGCGTGTAACGTAAAAGAATTGATGGAACACGATCATGAAATTAAAGGGTGAACATCAGGCTTTTTCTAGAAAAAAATATATTTTAAAAATGTTCCAATTCATGATAAAACAAAATTACATATCAATTCAAACAATTGTGCAAGCACCGTGTTGTTCAAGTCTATAGTTTGAATTCATAGATTTTGAAAATATATTGTCGTAAAATGCATAAATTAACCTAGTGTGTAATTTAGGGTTGAACCTATCACTGTGTATAAGTAATGTCCTTGCAAGAAAATGTCTGTATTTGTCAATTGTTAGCGACCCCCAAAAAAACGTGCTGTAACTCCTTTAATAGTGAGTGAAATAAGCAGATAACCAGCATTACTGTACAGCTTGTCGTAGTTTCATGCTAACAAAACCCGTAACTGCAAGAATTATGCGTAAAGGCACCCTAATTAGCAATACATTTACCATTTTATTAGCGGTGGGCTATATGGCCTATAGGCAGATGCGCAGCCACGTATGAAAATATGACAACAATAAAAACATGAATATTGATTTAGTTACGCGCCATACTCGCTGAAAGTAAATCATTACCATTGCCAGTTTACTGACGTAGTAACTTAGTAATTGATATCTTACTAACAATAACCATAGGTTTACAAACTTCTGAATTGAGTTTATAATAATCCCACTGCACAAACATTTAAATATTGTAACCATGTTTTTAATTACTATTCATGTTAGAGCATGTAGAAACGATCGTGCATACAAATGCCAACTGTGTGTATTTCAAAACATAACGGTATATATAACAAATATTATAAGTGGTAAACAAATGTGTCTCAACCGGGATTTGAATCCAGGTTATCTTGCTTGCCGTGAGAGTCATTCCTGGTTTAATTTAATAATTGAATAGATGTATTCGAATCACAGCGATATGAACAATCTATGCTGACATAGTCCGCCTGAGAATCTGGCCTTGGGCGAATACCTGATCCTGATGGTTGGATGTCAAGGTCTTCATACTGGCCATGTGTCTTCTGAAACAAACAAATATGTGGATAATATACAAAGTGGTATTCGCCTTCCGATTGTGTATATCTCGTTATTAAAAAACGTGCACACTTACACATTGTACATTTTGTGGTGTACATGAACTCATTTTATCGGTATTTTTACTTTAAAGGAGACAAAGTTCATATCAAACATCAAACTTTCCACCTCGATTTATTAATCCAGTATCATTTTAACTTAAAAACCTCATTCCATATAATTAAACATTTTGCGTTTTCAATGTTCTTCGTTATTCTACCAAATGTTTAAATAAATTAATGCAAAAACATTGATATAATCAGCAATCAATAACATATAAAAACATATAGTCTAATATTTATTTTTTAATTGCAATTATGCGAGTTATATAGAAAAAACAAGTGAAGGTTGCGGTGTTTTCCCTTTAAACAAGTGAAGATTGTGGCGTGTCCCTTTAAACAAGTGAAGTTTGTGGCGTGTCCCTTTAAACAAGTCAAGATTGTGGCGTGTCCCTTTAAACAAGTAAGAGTGCAATGTGTCCATTTAAACAAGTGAAGATTGTGGCGTGTCCCTTTAAACAAGTCAAGATTGTGGCGTGTCCCTTTAAACAAATCAAGATTGTGGCGTGTCCCTTTAAACAAGTCAAACTTGTGGTGTGTCCCTTTAAACAAGTCAGATTGCGGTGTGTCCCTTTAAACAATTCAAGATTGCAGTGTGTCCCTTTAAATAAGTGAAGATTGTGGCGTGTCCCTTTAAACAAGTGAAGATTGCGTTGTGTCCCTTTAAACAAGTCAGATTGCGGTGTGTCCTTTTAAACAAATCAAGATTGTATTGTGCCCCTTTAAGCAAATCAGATTGCGGTATGGTTCTTTGAACAATTCAATATTGCGGTTTGTCCCTTTAAACAAGTCAATATTGCGGTGTGTCCCTTTAAACAAGTCAAGAATGCGTGTGTCCCTTTAAACAAGTCAATATTGCGATGTGTCCCTTTAAACAAGTCAAGAATGCGGTGTGTCCCTTTAAACAAGTCAATATTGCGGTGTGTCGCTTTAAACAAGTGAAGATTGCGGTGTGCCCCTTTAAACAAATCAGATTGCGGTGTGTCCCTTTAAACAAGTCAATATTGCGGTGTGTCTCTTTAAACAAGTCAAGAATGCGGTGTGTCCCTTTAAACAAGTAAATATTGCGGTAACATATAAAAACATATAGTCTAATATTTATTTTTTAATTGCAATTATGCGAGTTATATAGAAAAAACAAGTGAAGGTTGCGGTGTTTTCCCTTTAAACAAGTGAAGATTGTGGCGTGTCCCTTTAAACAAGTGAAGTTTATGGCGTGTCCCTTTAAACAAGTCAATATTGTGGCGTGTCCCTTTAAACAAGTCAAGAGTGCGGTGTGTTCATTTAAACAAGTGAAGATTGTGGTGTGTCCCTTTAAACAAGTCAAGATTGTGGCGTGTCCCTTTAAACAAATCAAGATTGTGGCGTGTCCCTTTAAACAAGTCAAGCTTGCGGTGTGTCCCTTTAAACAAGTCAGATTGCGGTGTGTCCCTTTAAACAATTCAAGATTGCAGTGTGTCCCTTTAAATAAGTGAAGACTGTGACGTGTCCCTTTAAACAAGTGAAAATTGCGTTGTGTCCCTTTAAACAAGTCAGATTGCGTTGTGTCCCTTTAAACAAATCAAGATTGCGGTGTGTCCCTTTAAATAAGTGAAGATTGTGGCGTGTTCTTTAAACAAGTGAAGATTGCGGTGTGTCCATTTAAACAAATCAAGATTGTGGTGTGCCCCTTTAAGCAAATCAGAATGCGGTATGTCTCTTTAAACAATTCAATTTTGCGGTTTGTCCCTTTAAACAAGTCAATATTGCGGTGTGTCCCTTTAAACAAATCAAGAAGGCGTGTGTCCCTTTAAACAAGTCAATATTGCGAGGTGTCCCTTTAAACAAGTCAAGAATGCGGTGTGTCCCTTTAAACAAGTCAATATTGCGGTGTGTCCCTTTAAACAAGTCAAGAATGTGCTGTGTGTCCCTTTAAACAAATCAAGATTGCTGTGTGTCCCTTTAAACAAGTCAAGATTGTGCGTGTCCCTTTAAACAAATCAAGATTGTTGTGTGTCCCTTTAAGTAAGTCAAGATTGTGCGTGTCCCTTTAAACAAATCAAGATTGTAGTGTGTCCCTTTGAACAAGTCGAGATTGTGTCGTGTCCCTTTAAACAAGTTAATAGTGTGGTGTGTTCCTTTAAACAAATTAAGATTGTGGTGTGTCCCTTTAATAAAAAGTACACCGATAATAGGGCTAAGAGTGAGTTTTGGTGCACCCAAGAGCCTAGTTTAAACCACCAGCGGCCTTTTTTGCCTATATTGTCAACTCCTTTCTGTTTGTGATGTCATATTCATCTTTGTAATTATTGTTTGTTTCTGTGCATGTTTTGGTTGATAATGGTCCTTGAATGCTACATTTCCTGTTCGAAGTTTGCATCTACTTTTACACCACTATGATGATTCGACCACATGCTCCAGGACCGTAACCAGCCCTGAAATGTAACCGAGGCAAATCCCTTTATATGGAGGTCCTGCTCCCATCATGTTTTCTACTTGCGATTTCATGATTTAAGTGCATTTTTAGTTCGCAGCACGACGTTTTTTTCCTATGTACATTCCTAAAAGTCTAGCTAAGGCCCTGTGTTGGAATATGGAACAATGTAAGATGATCTCAGTATTACAATTGTGGAAATGACAAACTTGAAAAGGTTCATAATATATGTTAAGAAAACCAATCAATCTACCAAATCTGGATGGAAGAACGCCTCTACAAAGCGGCATTTTTGCCACTGACCGTTCCAAGGCGATGCTGTTATTGTCAACCCTTTTATGTTTGTGATGTCACATACTTTGCCCCTTATTTATCATTGTAAGTGTTGTTTTTTTCGATTTCTTCACTGAATGCTACATTTCCTGTTAGACCTTTATATCTCATTTAGTGAAACTTATAAGATCGTAACAACCATGATAAACTGAATACCGCTTAAGCCGGTGCTAGGGGGCGTGAGAAGTGTTGCTTCTTTCATTACTTCTCATGAACAGACTCAATAAAACCGAGTCTGCTGCTTTAATGTCTTAATTGTGTTTGTTGCTCTCAAAGGATCCCCTTTATCAGTATGTATTAAGTGCTTCATCTCAAGAAAAAATACTTCGTGGATACTCGAAAGTCCATTGTACTACCAATGTTATGCCATACCGTTGTTGACAAATGAAATGAATTAAATTAGACCTCGTTTCGGCACCGTCTGTAGATACCTTCAATAAAAGACTGAGCACTGCTCTTAAGCGAATTGGCTGCGAAACAGCCAAAGGTACAACAGTATATACCTCTTGTTCAGGTACGGGCTGGATGGGATGGATGTGTCGCTGTGAAACAGGAATAACGCTAGCATATCGAACGCCATTTACTATTTCTGACGGAACATTCTCATAAGGTGGGTTTAAGATTTCGACATCTAACCGGTCGTGTTCAGCAAACATTGCAGGATCGAGCCTACATGTATGGTTATCAGCTACACCATCATCATTAGCTTGTCGATGTGACTGCATATTTGGGTCTACGTTGATCAACCTCCGAACGGATAAAGCAGCAGTATCTGAGGTGGAAAAAAGGGACATGCCACCAGTGTTTTGGCCATTAAAGTCAGTTTGCAATACATAGGAGTGTTTTGGCCGCTGAAGTAAATTGGCAACACGTATAGCACAGTGTTTTGGCGGTTGAAGTTAATTTGTATCAATTAGCATGCAACACATAGCAGAGGTTTTGGCCGCTAACGTAAATTTGCAACACACAGCAGTATTCTGACCGCTGAAGTTAATTTGCCAAACATAGCTGTGTTTTGGCCTCTAACGTTAATTTGCAACACATAATCAAGAGCGTCTTGCAGTTATGATCATTAAAGATAGATTAAATAATAGATTTATCTTCGTTCAAGTGAAATGATATATACTTAAAATTGGTTTTATTACAAACTCCGTGCAATTTCTTCTTATTAGTTTACACTTATTTAATATATATTTCAAAGAAAGAAAAAATCAGAGAAAAAAACAACATGTCTTACCAATTACCAATGTCTTACCAATTTCCTTGGAATATTTACATTTCCTAACTAGCCGTATAACCACAAGACCAGCAATTATAAACACAACTACGACTGTTGCAGCTCCTAAAATTGGCCACACATCTGGACTAGGATTATCGTCAATGGCGGTGCTTTTTTCCACTGAATTGTTTATCATCATCGTCATTGTCATCGTCGTCGGTATGGTTATTTTATCATCACTATCCTTATCGGCATGTTGTTGCTCTACTAGAATACATAACATGATATTTTTTATTCAAATAATCCAAAGAGCGTAAAAGCTCATAACGACAAAACACCGTATATTAATGCTGCATTTTTGAAAATATAACCTGGTGAGGATATCTTTATTTACACTGTCCAGCTTTATTGGGATGACAGTATGGTAAGAGTGAGGTTTGGTGCACCCTAGAACCTGGTTTAAATACCCCATCGGCCTTTTTTGCCACTGACCGTTCCAAAGCGGTAATCCTATTGTCAACCCTGTTATGGTTTTGTTGTCCTGTCTTGCCTTTTAGTCCATTTTAAAATTGTTTTTTTCTATGCCTGCTTTTAGTTGACGGTGGTCCTTGAATGCTGCACTTCTTATTCTTCTCCTCTTTAATTGTACGATGACCGGACAGGCTGTGGACCCTATGATGACGCCTACCTAAAGCTCATTGGGACGGTGGCGTTTAATGTTTGTCCATGATCTTTCTTGTCGTGCCCTTAATGGTTTATTCTTTTACTGCGCTGGCTTCTGCAAAGTCATTGAGTACCTTCATTGTGGCTTTCTAGGCTATTGTTTTTTTGTATTATATTAACAAGAGCATATTTGTGTTTTACTTATATTGCCTATTGATACTGCATTGATGGTTAGAGATAGGATCATGGCGGGGATTTCATTATTTACACTGTCCTGTTTTAATGGGATGAAGTAGGGTAAGTGTGAGGTTTGGTGCACCCTAGAACCGGTTGAAACCCCCAGTGGCCTACTTTGCCACTGACCGTTCCAAGGCGGTAGCCCTATAGTCAACCCTTTTGTGTTTGTGATGTCGTTTATATTTATTATTACTTTTGCCTCCTTGTTTGTCTGTTTGCGTGTGCCTACTTTGCCACTGACCGTTCCAAGGCGGTAGCCCTATTGTCAACCCTATTTGTGTTTGTGATGTCATTTGCATTTATTATTACTTTTGCCTTCTTGTTAGTCTGTTTGCGTGTGTGTTTCTGTGTTTTGTGGTTGACTGTCCTCCTTGAATGCTACTTTCCCTGTCCGATCTTTTCCTATTTCTTTGTTTCTGTGTTTTGTGGTTGACTGTCCTCCTTGAATACTACTTTCCCTGTCCGATATTTTTATATTTCTTTGTATATCGACTTTAGACTATTTGATGGCATGAACTTTTACTGAGAGGCTGTATCTTGGGAACTACAAGGATCATAGACATTGTTTTATCCTGGACATCGATCCTTGTGGTTTAAGTTCTCAGACGGACTCTTGGGAGCTGTGGTAATAGTCAATATCCCAAAGTCAGAGAAACTCCAATAACAGGTCTGGAGAAATATCGGCACAGGGGTGATATAAATTGAAAATTAATCATTGCAAGTTCCATTACAAATGATGCAAACCCATTTGGCACCGGGATTAAATCTTAGAAATATGTATATTTCTTCAGATAAGCCTGATATTGATGATCACAGCAGTAATTACGTTATAACAAGTGCCAGGTTGAAATAATCAACTGAGACCAAGTCAGTTAACGTCAGTAAACATAACAGAGCTTCTGGTTATCAATGTACTGTCAGTCAATAAAAGTAATTCACGCCGAACAGGAACAATATCATTCACAGAACGCAGTCATCAGAAAAGACACTTAAAACAACAACAACACAAAACAACATATAATATACAAACATAAAGCTTGAGACAGCGCAAACATGACGAAAACGTGTTTATAATAGGCGTACCCCATTGGAATGGTCATTTATAATAGGCGTACCCCATTGGAATGGTCATTTATAATAGGCGTACCCCATTGGAATGGTCATTTATAATAGGCGTACCCCATTGGAATGGTCATTTATAATAGGCGTACCCCATTGGAATGGTCATTTATAATAGGCGTACCCCATTGGAATGGTCATTTATAATAGGCGTACCCCATTGGAATGGTCATTTATAATAGGCGTACCCCATTGGAATGGTCATTTATAACAGGCGTACCCCATTGGAATGGTCATTTATAACAGGCGTACCCCATTGGAATGGTCATTTATAATAGGCGTACCCCATTGGAATGGTCATTTATAACAGGCGTACCCCATTGGAATGGTCATTGAAAACATATGAAAGTCATAATATAAATGTGTTCGCGCGAATTCTACAGTTAACCCCAAAACATGACCATTTGCGTTTAATCGATGTTGTAATACGTATAGAATGTCTGATGTCTTCATGACTCTGCAGGCTCGAATTTTGCTCGTGACACACTTTTCTTGATTCTTTCCAGGTGCCCATCATTATCTAAAAAGTGTACCTAAAGGTGTAGTACTACACGCACGATTATTAGCAACCACCAATGTAGATATTCTGAAATCGGGTCGGTTGGGTGGCAGACATATACTATTATGGCGCCAATACAGAGGAAGTGACTTAAATCAGAAAAGTGTACACAACATATATAGTGGAATATAAAAGTTAGCTAACTGTATAATTAAACAAAGTTATAATGTAAGCAGTACCTTTTCATGTGTACGTGATATCATTATTCTCCATTAGAAAATGCCTACATCGCTCCTTTTGTCCAGTTAAATATGATTCCTTTCACGAAGGCAGCATTGATATAATTAACATTTACAAAAAAACAAACGTTTGATGTGTTAACTAAACAAAATAAACAAAACAATAAATGAACTTACCTGTAAAATTGAGTCGAATAGGGGCTGTCTCACAAACGCCAACGTCTACCGGCAATCCACCGAGACAATGAATCTTTACTTTATAGTCTGTGTCATCAGTATCAGTGGCGTTTTTGAGAATCAGATAATACACAGAATCTGCTTTGTGTGAAACAATTGTGGATGTATTTTTAATAATTGTCCATTCAGATGATTGTGGTACGAACCTCAGCCACGTCACCGTTGCCACATACGGCTGACATTTTGACACAAAGGTCAGTGCTACAGGTTGTCCTTCGACTACATGTTCCGGAACTGTAAACGTGCCGCAATTATCACTGATATCTGTATAATGATCAAGACACTATTAGTTGTATTTTTAAACGAAAACTTTTTTAATAATGTTGACTTTTTTTTTTTTGAACCATTGAGTTTTTTATTTGAATAGAAATATATTTTACTGTGCTGAGAAACTTCTGATATAGACATTTAATCAATCTTATGTGTAAATCGTAAATCGGTGGAATAAGATCAACATGATCTATAATAGTCTTTTTAACAAACTAAAGACAAACATACACAATGTATTAAAATATATACTTACTGTATCCTAGAACAATGTGAATATTTACAAAAAGCAAGATAAGAGAATTAATAGAAATAAGCATGCTTGTAGAAGATTGACCACTCTATTATGAAACATCTGAGAGTCTACTGTGTAAGGACATTACATACAGTAAACGATCACGTACACATCTAAAGGTACTGCGGGCATTATAACTGTGTTTAAGTATACAGTTAGCTAACTTTATATTATATATTCTGTGATGAATTATAGAAACTTCCCAGTTTGAGAAAACCTATAACATATCCCTTCCTCTACTGTGCTAGCTCAGCTAGTGTGCAAGATAGCACAGTAGCCAAATGTTATGATCTAAACGATAGTCGTCACGATATTACGTCACGAATTGACGTCATGATATTACTCCGCGCTGTCGACAAAGGAGTGACAGAAGAAGGAATACTTGTGGAAAGAAATTCATCACAGAATATATATTATATAGTTTAATTAACATTTGTGTCGTGATACGGAAAATAATTCACTCGTTAGACATTTCAAACATTGCGAGAAGTCACGGAAGACTTCGTTTATTGTACGAATTAATCATTATGGTCTAACATTAGCAAAAAGAGGGCATACATGTACTATATTATATATCTCTCATGCGGAAGCAAACGCCATGTGTGCTATCTAGAAGCAATAGTGATTGTATAAAGTAAAGTTAGTAGTATCTATACAAGTTACATATGTTTGATCGGAAATGCATACACATAACACGTACGTGATCCGAGAGTTTTCTTTGGTAAAATGTGCATGTCATAATATAAAAATAATATTTATTGTGTGCAAGCGAAGCTTCTCTATCTGAAAACTGTACTAACTAATATTGCAGACGTCTTGTTAAAAGGGATTATTGGTGATCTGGAAGAATTGTGGGTTTCAATCCAAATACAAATCAACAAATCATAGTATTCACATATTAACTGTGCATATACACTTAACTAGGTCTCATAATAGCCCCATTTAATTGTTGTTAATGAAATAGTTTTGTCCGAAAAACTTGGCGACTCGTCTAGATTTTGTTGTATAAGATGGTGTTTCCTTATATCGCGGTATTTACTGTTTATGGTTATGTTTATGGTTAAACTTATTGCAACTGTATCAATTTTGTGCCGATATTAATTTAATTAAATAAATCTGCAGTCCATTTTATTCAGAAACTTCGGGTAATCGCAGCGATGGCTTTGAAAACAATATTTCTGTGGCGATCGCGCACCGGCTGCAAAGGGAGGCAATCCTTTAATATCGCGGTATTTGAATATTTGCACAAAGTAGGAAACACGGAAATTAAAATTGAAATACAATGTACTGATGAGTTCGTTGAGTATTTGCTTTCTAAAATGAAGTCGAGTATATGTTTGGAAAAAGTTAACAAACATACCATTTAATCAATGGTATGTATTGATAAAGAAACCAAGATAAGTATAGACACATGAATATAGCTTTATTTAACCTCACCACAGGAAACAAACAATAAATTAAGCCTTTCCGCCCAGATTTAAAAAAAAAAGAAGTTTTATTTATTATTTTGTATATTTGAATTTAAAATATATTTTCAAGATTTGACAAAATTCTTTATTTGTAGTGTATCACTAAGTACCTAACTAAAACATAGGGCGCTACTTAGATCTCGTAAAATGTAAACTCATCAATGGCAAATGACCTTTCTCCTTCATCATATTGAGTGTTTATAAATAAACATCAACATCCGAGCGATAAAAGTAGCTTATGTTTAGTAAATGAATGAATGAATGAAAGTCTTTATTTATCGAGGTTGACCCAATAAGTTTATACTAATCTTCCTGAGATTGTTATTAGTAATATGATTTGTATATGGACCAATCTTCCGTTTTTTTATTCTCGAAAGCACAGACATTGTCAGATGCGCACACTTCCGGTGATTTATTGGCGAACATAAATGTTTACGAAAATGCCCGCTGATTAAAATATTTGAAAGAATCCTAATACTAGCAACATTTTAACATCGAGATGGGCGTATCCCATCGCGGTGTTTTAATCAACCAACGAGATGAGACCAGACTATATTTGCTTTGTAGCATATCCATTTCAGCTGTTTACCATACTCTAACTTCCGATAACTGGAAGTTAGAGTACATCACTTATTCTGACAGGTGTTATTTTTAGTTAAATGATTTAAAACTTTGAACAGACAAAGAAAATGTCAGCAACCATACTAAATAATAGTTTTATTTTCTAGAGTAGCTCCGAGCAATTACTCGTCCAGATCTTCTCAAGTCACTTTAAAAATGAATATCATTATAAAGCAAATTTCGTAAAGAAATATTTGTGCTAAACATGCTAAAGTACCATTACCTCCTTTAAAATTATTGTAGTGTTATGTATATGCAAAGTAAGGATAAGTTGAAAGAAAAAATTACAAGCAAGACAGAAATGTAGTAGACTCCGAATTATTGAGTCAAACAGGAAATTTATATTCACAGAGCATGGCCAACCAACACACTCAATCGAAACAAACAACAATTACAATGAGACTTAAAAGCAAAGTAGGCGAAACCACAAACAAAAGGACTTCTTCGTCATACTGAACTGTTTTGTAAACATTGCCTTCCTTCTATTGAAGAAGGACATCCTGGTACTCATCGAAATGCGACAAATACAGCTAAACATTGTATCACCGGAAAGTGATTAATACATCTGATGTTTTTTTATTTTTCATGACTGACCCACCATACCTCAGTTATAGAGGCCACTCTTATATACGTACAAGAAAAGAATAGGACATTTTTTCCGGGGAGGGTTTTAATTTCAGTGACATTCTTTCGTAACATGGTCGTAAGCCTGTATATATAATTTGCCGTTAACACCCAAAAAACGCGCTTAGCAATACCTTAGAAGCAATGTCCAATATTATGACCACGAGTACATACTGTTTATCACGTATCAAAGCTCTGATTTCATTCGCCGAAAACCTGGATCATGTATACGTCAACAAGGTTTCATTGCCCCCACTTGTTAGACTCAGCACATAGCATGAGTTATTCCCCTTATACAACAACAGTATTCTGTATTATGTGTTTATTATTATATACATTTATTTCTACATGCAACGTGGATATGTCTAAAACGGCACAATTGCGTGTTATTGTAGAAAATATTTCACAGAGTTGTAAATCTGTACATTACTACATTTAAACTATTTTCTGAGAACGAAGATTTTGTATAACGTTTTTCGACATCACATCTGGTTCGACATCGGCGAATATTTAATTCAGTAATCTTAATATGGTTATGAAAACCCTTTTAATATCAAGCTATTTGTGTCATATAAGAGTAACACTAACATAACTGTAACTTATGCTAGGTCACGACAGTATCATAAAGGTTGTTGCTAGGTTTTCCTAATTTCCTAAAATGCAGCCACAAAATCCCAAACTAGCTGCGTCATAGATAATTCAGTAAGCTGATTAATATACTTATGGCAGAATAAAGGGTTGATTGAGTTAAATTAAATTGTAATCTTCATCCCACCCCTTTGCAAGAGTCCAATTTTAAATCGAAATAGACCTATATCATGTTTTACTTTCACGAAAACAGCATGGTCGGCTGAAATTTCTCGAAATAGTACCGGATGAAAAAAACAAACAACAAAAAAACTGCAGTTTCATTTCCGGTTACACAAACTCGTTATTCTACGTTTGACATAGGTCAGTCTTACTCATCGTACGAACGATCATATCTGAATGACTAAAACCACACTCCATGACACATTCTGAAAACAACTGAAACAATTGTTTTAGTTTACTGAATCTTTGTGATGTTAAAGTCATGAACGACTCGTAATATGTACTTAACAACAAAATGTCCTTGTTTAATAGGAGGAAGAACATATTTTTCAATATGACGAACAATGCAATCTCTGACTGCTACCATTGTATCTACTTGTACATGTATGAACTATGATTAATTTTAATATGTAGTGTAGGCATTTTAGTGGGTTAACTGTACTACAACGCAATTCTGTAAAATTTCTAATACGATTTTCGACATATATCTTTGTATTTACATGTTCTGCACTAGTGAAAGAAATATCACCTCATGAACTTGTAAAATATACCGTGATATTGTCTTCTGGTTGTCTAGCTAAATCATATTGTCTAACCATGGGTTCAACATAAGCTGTTTAAATTATACATTTACAACAACTTATATTGTCATATTGTGGATTAGCTAGTACGTTGTATATCCACGGACACATATAATAACTTTTGTTATTAATAATATTTTGAATCTTGTCTTTAAAATCATTGTTCTTTGTTCCTATAATATATCATAAAGTTTAAAAATATCTTTTTGCCATATATTTATAACATTGTAAATGTGTGTATTGTGTGTACATGTTGTAAATATACACATATTTAATATTCTTGATTTACCAGTGTTTCGGGTAACGTGTAAAGCAGCATTATGGAACGAATTGCCCTGCATTGTTCGTTGCATTGTAGATACTTGTAGCAGTAATAGAGGTGACAACTTCGCCTTAAATACGTTTCTATTTTAAAACCGACCTCGAAAATAAAATGAAGGTACAGGGACCGTATTTTTTAAAGAAATGATTGGTACTTTTATCGGCATTTATTTGGTTTTAAATGGCACATTTTATGAAGAGCGTTAGCCTCGTCGTTTTATTACCAACATTGTCGTGTCTTGGGAGAATGATAACGATAAACAAGTGCAAGAGAGACAACTACCGTCTGTGTATTGTCAGGCAGTAAAATAGTCATTCTCCAGTGAGACACATTGGATGCGTGCGTAGTAGGTCCGCCTTTTTATCGAGACACATTGTATGCATGCGCAGTAGGCCCGCCTTTATATTGAGACACATTGGATGCGTGCGCAGTAGGCCCAACTTTCTATTGAGACATAATGGATGCGTTCGCAATAAAGAAGTGTAGTTTATTTGAACTTAATTTTGTTTAACAGAAAGTGTCAAGTAAATATAAATATAATACAATGGGTATGGACCTAGCACTGATAATATTTGCTTCATATATGGCAACATCATCATACAATATAAGCCATAGTCACATGTATACAAATACTATTCAGTTTTAATACAGCTGTGGTGAAAATAGTTCTGAAATAGATGTTGTTTTCAACACTGTCAAATATCAGGATATAAATCGCCTCAATGTGTTTTCAATTAAGAACTAAACCACTTTTAAAATATTTTAATTTATTGTGATGAAGCGTATACTTATGCTAGAGGTAAGTAAACAAGTCATAAATGTATGTAAAAATATGACAAAGTAACGGAATAACTAACTATTCTTAACATGGGTGCATACATAAAGCGTATAATTATGAAAGAGGTAAATAAAAAAAGTCATAAATATATGTAAAAATGTGACAAAGTAACCGAATAACTTACTACTGTTAACATGTATGTATACATAAACATACAAACTAAATGCAATTATAACAACACATATATGCAAATACGAATTCCCTAATATAAGAGATGTTTTTTTTATATTTAAGCCAAAAGCATGCTTACATATTACAGTTTACTCACATATCTTAACCTTATTTGGAAAGAGTCTATGCAGCTGCATCATATTAAATCATTTTTTCTTTGCTTAAGCAATACTCATTAACAGAACTGCAATGTTTTTTAGATCGCTGAACCCGATATATACAGATATCTGTGGTACATTCTCATATAATTTTGGTTTCTTACTTGAATTTCGAATAGTTGGCTCCATTACTCCAGCCTTTAAAGGTTCTGAGTATTGTCTCATCACCCTTAGGATATGTTGCCAGCTTTTTAATTTAGTCTTTTGACTGTTACCTGTGATACGCAGGCTTCATAACATCTGCCCCATGTGGTTCCGGGGGCCCCGTTTGGTTACGGGGCAAGGAATAGGGCCACTGCAGATCCCGTTGGAGGGGAAGGCAGAGGGGTACTGAAACCCCGCCACCCCCACACCACCCAATTCATGTTTATTTTATCATTTTTTGTTCATGCTCATTAAAGGTCTTCATGACCCCTGCATTGTTTCAGGTGTCATCTCGCTCATATCACTAGAGCAGTGGCAGAAAACCAATAACGTGGCACCAGCGTAAAGGGAGTGTCTACAATAGAATTTGCAGCAACTCTGCAGTTCAGGGTGAGAAGGTTCTAGGCCCATCGTCCATATTTTATCTCTAAGTACATGGAGGATGAGCTGGTATATTCATTCCTGTAAGGAGCCATATAACCTTTCGTGTTTTGGTGCACCTTAAAACCCCAATTCAATTCAATTCATAACCTCTGCCTCTAACTAAATTCCATTTTGTTTATTCCGCTATTTGTTTCTCGTTTAGAAACTGGGACCATACTTTGCTGGCCATGGAATGGTGTGAAAATACCGCATTGAAGGTTCCATGTTCACCGTCATATGCATACCATCTTCGAGATGGCTCAATTTTATGTACTACTGACATTTTAAATATTGAGGAGTTCTGCTCAACCCGGGGCTAGAGGGAGTGAACTGGAGCAAGCACTTTTCACTACCGTTCATAAACAGTCTCAGTAAAACCACAACTGCAATATTTTTTGTATTTATTGTTTTCGCCGATTTCCAAATTTCTCCTTTCGTACTTTTTTGATTGATTATATACGTTTAGTTATCTAACTGGATAATCAGGATACCTGCGTGATATTGTTCGATGTATTAGAACCATTGTATTTGCGTTTCAGATATTCATAAAATGCAGTCCGAGATTGTCATTGGTACTCCTGGAACATGTCAACATATGTCTTCATGACGAACAACGTCAAAAATGAGATATAGGGTCCTATAGTAACCACTGCGTCCGAACGCAATGGCATCGTAGGTCCGCACTGTACTGCAAACACGGACTTGATAATACAATAAAAGAGACACAGAACAACAGAAATGGTGGTGAAGACAGGGTTACCGACTTGGAACGGTCAGTAGGCAATAAGGCTTACTGGTTAGCTTGAATCGATTGTATATGTGCACAATCCTCGCTATTATCCTTTCTTCAGCGCCCAAATAGACAAGACAGTGTAAACAAAACTACATCCCATCAAACGGAATTCTCTAACAATAATATAACAATCCACATCCAGAGAAACTAACTAAAGAAACACATACAACATAATAAACGTCTCAGAATGTATCCAGAATCGTACTGAACAACCATAGTAGTTGCAGCTAAAGAGAAAACCAGTCTAGGGTACGACCAGAAAACCCGATGGACGAAAGTTCATGCACCCACATCCCTTAGCTGAGGTTTCGGTAGGTACAATCATAGAGTAAGATTCTTGGTCATGATCACTTTCATACTATCTTTGTTAAACTTGTTAAAAGGTTTATCAAAAGAGGTTATGACCCTATCATTTTGCAACGTACTGCATGCTTGGTGGTGGACCCTTTTACAGTTCGCCACTACCCAGCGGGCACAACAACGTTGAATCAACGTTGAATCAACGTCAGGTACCAATGTTGAATCAACGTTGATTTATAGTTGGATTTGAAAGTTGAATGGACGTTGAAATTCTGACGTTAAATCAACGTTGAAATTCTAACGTTGAAACAACGCTGAAAACCAAACGTTGAAACAACGTTGAAGACCGAACGCTAAAACAACGTTGAATTATAGTTGGATTAATGTTGATGTGGTATGTAATGCTAGCAATTATGTTTAGAACTATATGGTCATATTGACAAGCTATATTTACTCCGGACAATTTCAGGAAAACTCTGACTTTTCAATCAAGCTGGGTTTTGAACTCGTCCGAGCTTTCATTGCTATAAAGACCCTCGCAAAGACCTACAGCGAGTAAAGCTTAAAATTATCAGACTGCTAATAATCAAATAACTATAACTTAAATTTAGTCGTGGCGAGCAAAAAAATAACCAAATTTTCTAACAAATACTATTCTGCTGGAAAGAAAATGTACACATGCTGGACCATATAGTCCTTTGATATACTGTTTATGCTATGACCACAATAGCCTTTGCATGTAGTGTGAACTCAGAACTCGCAGGCTGATCAGGGTGTACACTTTCTGGCTGTTCATCAGTCATTTCTCCAAAACAACCCTTTGTATCATAAATGGAAAGGTCCAAATTTAACAAAAGGACAGTCCATTATGCATTCATAGAAGGGTAAGGGTTTTATTTAATGTAAAATATTGGGGTTTAAGATAATACCTCACTACAAATCGAATCAATCACCTTTAATAATAAAAAAAAAATCAATCTCTATAACGAAAGCAACTGTTAAAAAATATTTCTGTAATTATGTCAACAAAACAAGTCTATCTATTTATAAATTGTCGAACTCTGCAATCAAGTGACACTTATAATCTACACCGCAATCACATGACAATAACAATCTCCACAGCGACCATGTGACAATAACAGTCTCCACAGCGACCACATGACAATAACAATTTCCACAGCGACCACGTGACAATAACAGTCTATACAGCAATCATGTGACAATAACAATCTCCACAGCGACCACGTGACAATAAGTCTATACAGTGATCATGTGACAATAATAATCTCCACAGCGACCACGTGACAATAACAATCTCCACAGCGTCCACATTACAATAAGTCTATACAGCGATCATGTGACAATAACAATCTCCACAGCGACCACGTGACAATAACAGTCTTTACAGCAATCATGTGACAATAACAATCTCCACAGCGACCACATGACAATAACAATCTCCACATCGACCACGTGACAATAACAGTCTATACAGCAATCATGTGACAATAATAATCTTCACAGCGACCACGTGACAATAACAATCTCCACAGTGACCATGTGACTATAACAATCCACAGCGACCACGTGACAATAACGATCTCCACAGCGAACACGTGACAACAACAGTCTATAGAGCGATGATGTGACAATAACAATCTCCACAGCGACCACGGACAATAACAATCTCCACAGCGACAATGTGACAATAACAATCCACAGCGACCACGTGACAATAACGATCTCCACAGCGACCACGTGAAAACAACAGTCTATAGAGCGATGATGTGACAATAACAATCTCCACAGCGACCACGTGACAATAACAATCTCCACAGCGACCACGTGACAATAACAATCTCCACAGCGACCACGTGACAATAACAGTCTATACAGCGATCATGTGACAATAACAATCTCCACAGCGACCACGTGACTAACAATCTCCACAGCGACCACGTGACAACAGTCTATACAACGATCATATGACAATAACAATCTCCACAGCGACCACGTGGCAATAACAGTATATACAGCGAACATGTGACAATAACAATTTCCACAGCGACCACATGACTAACAATCTCCACAGCGACCACGTGACAATAACGATCTCCACAGCGAACACGTGACAACAACAGTCTATAGAGCGATGATGTGACAATAACAATCTCCACAGCGACCACGGACAATAACAATCTCCACAGCGACAATGTGACAATAACAATCCACAGCGACCACGTGACAATAACGATCTCCACAGCGACCACGTGACAACAACAGTCTATAGAGCGATGATGTGACAATAACAATCTCCACAGCGACCACGTGACAATAACAATCTCCACAGCGACCACGTGACAATAACAATCTCCACAGCGACCACGTGACAATAACAGTCTATACAGCGATCATGTGACAATAACAATCTCCACAGCGACCACGTGACTAACAATCTCCACAGCGACCACGTGACAACAGTCTATACAACGATCATATGACAATAACAATCTCCACAGCGACCACGTGGCAATAACAGTATATACAGCGAACATGTGACAATAACAATTTCCACAGCGACCACATGACTAACAATCTCCACAGCGACCACGTGACAATAAGTCTACATTTCGATCATGTGACAATAACAATATACAGTGATCACGTGACAACAATCGCCTACATAAATAGCACATAATAGTCAAAATGCATAAATGGCAAAATTTATGAAAGCTATAATGGATATATAGAGATTATTTAACTGCTGCGATCATTTATAGGGAAATCCGTCATGAGATGGTAGTGTTGTAACTATTCCTTTAAAATGGAACAAACATGACCACCATCAAGTAAAGGATTTCCCTATATAAATCGAGCCCAGCAGTTAAATAATCTATTTATTACATTTCAAATCCATTTGTGTATAATTTTAACCTAAATTATTTGTTTTATTGAACGTTAAGGGTGGATAGAGTCTACGTCAACAACACTTTATTGACGGCATATTTCAACATCACAGTTATTTTTGTGTTCGGAGTAAATATTTAGAGAATGTGAATATTCTTTAACTGAAAAATCCCAATCTTTCAGACGTAGAAATGTAATAAAAACACGTCACTACTAACACTTTGGAGGGGTATGTGCACCTTAGTTGAATAAAATCCGTTAAATATTAAGTTATTCTCATTCGATCGTCTTTTTTTCCAGTTTTTTTCCATGAATGCAATCAAAAAGTCAAGTGGTTTCGCCGCCATACACAAATCCTTCCGCCGGAATAGTTATATTGTCCTTGGTCCTTGAATTTTCTCGTGATAGTCACCAGGCCAATTAAATTATTCTCATTCGATCGTTTTTTTTTCCAGTTTTTTTTTCCATGAATCCAATCAAAAAGTCAAGTGGTTTCGCCACCATACACAAATCCTTCCGCCGGAATAGTTATATTGTCCTTGGTCCTTCAATTTTCTCGTGATAGTCACCAGGCCATTGAGTTAAAAAAAAATTGTCCCGTTTATTTCTTCCTCCACCTCCAGTCCTTTCCAGGGCATATTTTTAAAAACCTTTTAATTTCATCCTCCACAAAGGTCTCCACCACTTGGTGGGAAGCCAGGACACTGTCTGAAAAGGAAAGAAAGATATATATGAACAAATTTACTGAAAAGGAAAGTTTCTGTTTATTTACACATTTAATATATCAAAAGGCCACGACGTACAACCATTTCACACCGAGTGAGGAATTTACAAATCGCGTAATTACGCGGAGTTTAAGTGATAAAACTACTCGACGCGGGAATTGGCTATCGGCAAACTTACGCCGTGATACTTCGCGCATGATAATGCCGCGATACTTCGCGTATACAAACTCGGAGTTCGCTGAGTCGAAACTGCACAGGTAAAAGGTGCAACATTTTATTACTGCAGTTATCCTAATGCATAATTATTCAATAACTTTTAAAAAAAGGCAGAACACAATTTTTTATTTTTGTTTTTTGAAAATTCGAATGCCCGGATAATGTCACGATAATTATATGGCGGTTCCTATAACCGGCGACTGAACATAAAATACAATTAGTAATTACTATACTGGAAATTACAATTTTTATTTAATCGGTGTTTGTAAAATGATTTACGATTCTGCTGTTGATTATTATTATATCGATGAGTTTTTTTAGTAAAAATAATCAAACAAATTGTAAAGAATTCCGGGTCATTAAACCCGTTCTAAGTGCCGCCTTTCTAAAAGGTACCTACATCGCAAGGGATTATGGGTATCCAAATTATTTATGTCGGTCGCAAGAGAACTGATTTTTTGACAACAGAAACGGAGAAAACTTTTGATTAAATGCATTAAAAGTTTGAAATCCATATTTTTTTCGAAATGACTTTTTATGTTTTCATTATATTTATCAGTCATGTCAACTTTGCACGGAAAAGATGCACTCGGCGTTTGTATTTTTCTGCCGATTGATTCTTTTTCAAGCGCGATGTCGGACAAGTTAAAGTTGTCGGAAAATTTAGATTTGTTCCCAAAAATAAATTGCCAAAGGTGTGCACTCATGGTTAATTGGATTCTATGCGGAGTGACTCGGAGTGTGATCACTCCGAGTGACTGAGTATACTCCGAGTATTGCCACGTGGATTCGCCAAATCCAAACACTGACTTGGCGTACATTCGCTCGGCACTCGATAGGGACAAACTCGGCGAATCGAGTAAAGTGTGTGCTTCGCGTGATCCGTACTGTACATGTTGCCCTCCACAGAGCTAGCTTTAATACTTTTAATTAATACATTACCAGTTATAAGTTTGCAGAGACTTGTATTCTTGAAGGGAAATTTCCATTCATATTGATTTTCGCCATCAATCCATTTGACATCGTCCTGAAAGAGAATAAGGACCTTTAAGAGAACAATCATTTTATTCTTTAGTATTTTACTCTTTCCACATGTTTTCATACTTCAGCTTCCAGTTGGGTAATGGCTGCTTAAACAATGTTGCTGCAAAACAGATTGATAACCTACCCTTTCAATCCTGCCCGTTATGTACAAAAATGTTTAAATGGTTATACAATTTAAGCGATATAGCTACTAGAAGCGCTAGTTGAAGCTCAAATCAAGATGGATATAAAAAAAGCTGGGGCCAGAATTAACGATTGTTTGTTTGCCGTCACTTGACTCAGGACTTTAGGTACTGCGAAAGTATGGCTGATGGGGTCATTGTCGTTCCGTGTACTACAGAAAGGTACCCGGGGTACATCTATGTATACAGAAACGTACCCGAATATCTTTGAATCCAGAACGGTCCCAAAATATACAGAAACGTACCCGGACAAACAAGATCTCATTGGCGGAATTGAAACAATTTAGAACTTGATAAACAACGACTTAAACAATATTGTTTATCATTAACTATTGCACTATTGTTCTTAAAACATATTTAGGCTGGCGTAGTTAGTAATAAAAACTGGAATGTTTTGTCATAAAACCGGAAGTTGTAAATCATCAAACCCCGCGCAAAAAAGTGAGATCTTGCATGCAATGTTTGTGGCTCTCCCTGCACACAGTGCTGAAAGCTTTACATCACGTCCAAAAGATAGCTCATACTTTTGCTAATGGGGTCATTGTCGTACTGGTTACTACAGAAAGGCAACCGGGTTACATTTATGTATAAATAATCGAAATCCAGAAAGGCCCTCAAATTAATATAAATGTACCCGAGACAAAATCTCGGATTATGGTGTGTGTTGGGAGGGTGGGGTGGGGTGTTGGGGAATAAAGCCTTTCCTCCGAAACGAGGCTGCATTGATAATCAGAAATTGATTGTGTGCAGTATCGGAAAGAACATTATCCTAAAGAGACTGGTCGTTGGAGAATATTTTTTGAAAAAAGAATAGAAAAACTTCAAAAAAGATGGGCCCATTCCAACGAGTACGAAATCGATCGGGATTCGTTATTGTTCACAAATATTTTACACAAACTTTCCCCATAAAACAAAGTAACACTGACTTACCACTTCGAACTTGATACCGACGCTTTTGGAATATTGAAATAACTGTACTAAAACGACTTTATACACACATTTCTTTGTAAACAAGACACAATCTGTTTTCCGCGTGAAATTTTATATCCCTGCATTTGATTGGCTGGGTCAGCATTTCCGTTAGTGGCCTCCTAGCGGATATCCAGGGGAGTTAACATCTGTTATAAACTTCCGACTTCGAATAATTAGGATAACCGTTTTACGGGTTACGCTGCCTTTGCAATAAAACGTATACGACATTTTATTCTTGCAATTAGGCCTAACGTACGTTACTTGCAAAACGAATACTTGCAAAACAAATTCCGCGGATGCAATTCGTCAATATATATGTAATTAAAGAGGAAATTTAAGGAGTACAGTATATAATTCTGCAATGATTAATGGTGTTATCTATCACAGCTTTCATTTACCTACAACTCGTTATTAGTAATTATATGATCGATATATTATATATATATATATCCACATTGTTGAAACGTCAACCTTTTATCAACGTCTATACAACGTTACAATTCTAACGATGTTCCAACGTTGAGAACGGTAACGTTGAATCAACGTTGATACAACGTCACTACTCATACCATAATAGTTGATGGTTGAAGGTTGAATAGGGCAACGTTGATTCAACGTTGAAGTAACGTTGATCGACGTCGTGACCAAAATCCAACCACATCTCAACGTTGAATCAACGTCGTGTGCCCACTTGGTATGCATTCCTCTTTAATTGTACGATGACCGGACAGGCTGTTGACCCTATGATGACGCCTACCTAAAGCCCATTGGGACGGTAGCGTTTGATGTTTGTCCATGATCTTTCTTGTCGTGCCCTTAATGGTGTATTCTCTTACTGCTCTGGCTTCTGCCAAGTCATTGAGTACCTTCATTGTGGCTTTCTAGGCTATTGTTTTTTTGTATTATATTTACACGAGCATATTTGTGTTTTTCTTATATTGCCTTTTGATGCTGCCTTGTTGGTTAGAGAGTAGATCATGACGGGGATTTCTTTATTTACACTATCCTGTTTTAATGGGATGACAGTAGGGTAAGTGTGAGGTTTGGTGCACCCTAGAACCGGTTTAAACCCCCAGCGGCCTACTTTGCCACTGACCGTTCCAAGGCGGTAGCCCTATTGTCAACCCTTTTGTGTTTGTGATGTCGTTTGCATTGTTTATTACTTTTGCCTTTTCGTTTGTCTGTTTGCGTGTTTGTTCTTGTGTTTTGTGGTTGACTGTCGTCCTTGAATGCTGCTTTCCCTGTCCGATATTTTTATCCTTCTTGGTGTTGTATTTTTCCAGCAGGCACTCGTTGCGAAGGCAACTCGTATACTTGCTAAAACAATGTGTAACGTGAACATCTGTATGGAACAAAATTATGAAATTTGTTTCTCTTCAGTAAAATTGAGCAAAATGATCACATTAATTCTTCAAAAGTAATTAAAACTACCAACACATAGCGAAACTATAAAGTTACGTTTACCATTGAGGTTATGACCCTACTATTTTGATTGTTATATAGTTGCTTATGATATAACATCTGTATAAGCTAAGACAAAACAAAAGCGATTGCTTCCACACATATTTCATTTATAATCCATGCACTGTTTGCATACTAATAAAGGTAAGTATAACAAGCAATATACTGAACTCGGAAAACCGAAACAGGCATTCATCAGTATAATCTATGCCGTTGACTCACGGTGAACCGTGAAAACTGTCGTTGTAAAGTCAATGCTGACATATTCTGTCGGAGAATCCACCCGCTGTCGTGTACTTGATCCCAATGGTTGGATGTCAAGGTCAGCGTATATGAGCTCTTTACTGAGTCCATTTGATTTCTGAAATAAAAATAATAACACTGAATGTATATAAACATATATTCAGGTATATTCGGTTATATAAACAAAGAGAGCACGTATTTGTATCATGTGTTTTTGTTTTATTTTACATATATTTAAAATAGAATTAAGGGAAAATCAATCTGGGACGGTATGTGAGTGATTTTAGGGTCTGAGAATGTTATTTTACGGCGACACTAGCCAATTTAATAATGTGCTAAATCATAAAGTTGCATTACACCGTGTCTCTGAACACTGTCGAAAAACAATCATGAACACGTTACAACTAGTTTTGTTGATGACCACCTTCTGCGCATTCATTATATATACCTCTTGTTTATCAGCGAGCACTGAGTGTCGAAGTGAGACAGGAATATCGCACGTATAACTGTCGTTATTTACTTCAAATGTTGTTTCATCATGTTCGTATGTAGAGCCATCTGACTCGCCATTTTCGTCAAACATTTCAATACCATAGGCAGGCTCAGCAGAGGCATCATTGGCATTAGTTTGACGATGTGATTTCGGCAAAACATTTGCATAAACGGGACAGCTTTGGTCAACCTCCGCCGAGAGTATAGCTGCGTTATCTGAGATGGAACAAACTGACTCGATAAAAGTGTTAATTATAACATTGTTATAAGGTATGATAACAAATGGAAAACGATAAATGGATGCCAATACTTTAACTACTGATTTATTACTTAATAATACAAAGGCTAAACTAATATAGAGAAGGCGCCTAACCAAAATGCAATATTTGCATTGTATATTGAGCAGAACGATGAGTATCTTTACATACAAACTGTAAGGGTATTGTCATCTCCAGTCAAGAAACATAAAAGATCGGACAGGGAAACTAGCTTTCAAGGAGGACAGTAGTAGCACACATTGACATCTTGCGTATTGGCAACTCAGGCCAATTTGAAACAATGTGTCGTATTTTGCGTATTGACATTTCTAAACAATTTGAAAGAAGTACCACCTTGCTTACTGATATCTCAGGACAATTTGTAACAAAATTGCAGAGTATGTTTATCTGCGAGCACTGAGTGTCGAAGTGATACAGGAATATCGCATGCATAACCGGCGTTATTTTTGTTTCCTTACTTCAAATTTGAAAAGGTGGTTCAGCTACTCCAGGCTTTAAAGGTTCTGAGTATTGTTTAATCACCCTTAGGATATGTTGTCTGCTTTTTAATTTAGTATTTTGACTGTTACTTGTGATACGCAGGCTTCATAATCTCTGCTCCCTACTGAATTCCATTTTTTTATTTCGCCCATGGTTTTCGCTAGAGGGCTAGAGGGCGTGAACAGTAGCAAGCACTTTTCAATAACGCTAACTCAATCAAACTTGACTGGACTACCTCTTAGGACTCTATGATTATACCTACTGAAACCTCAACTAAGGGAGGTGGGTGCATGAGCTTTCGTCCCTCGGATTTTCTAGTCGTTCCCTATATTGGGTTTCTCTTTAGCTGCAACTACTATGGTTGTTCAGTACGATTCTGGATACATCCTGAGATGTTTATTATTTTGTATGTGTTTCTTTAGTTAGTTACTCTGTATGTGGACTTTATTGTTAGAAAATTCAGTTTGATGGGATGTAGTTTTGTTTCCAATGTCTTGTCTATTTGGGCGCGGAAGACAGGATAATACATGTAGCGTGGATTGTGCGCATACAAAATCGATTCAGAACACAATTTTTACTCAATGTGCAACAAATACCAAAGCAATTTGGCCATTCAAATAACCCTTTTATAAAGAAATCATTACAATTAATGGCATGTGCAATAAATGAATCCACATGTGTACTTTATTGAAACTATAGAATAAATATTCGTATGTTTAACCAATAAATACTTAAAATAATTCAGAGAAGAACAAACTTACTTATTTGGCTGTTATCTTCAGTTTCGCTGACACTCAGTTTAATAACAAGTCCAATAATTACAAACACAACTACCGCTGCTGAAGCTCCAACTATCGGCCATATGATTGAACTAGAATTGTCGCCACGGTTGGTGTGTGTTCCACTGAATTGTTTATTATCTTCATTGTCATCATCATCATTGTCAACAACATCATTGTCAAGTACATCATTGTCAACAACATCATTGTCATAACCACCGATATCCTTATGTTGCTGCTCTATAATGACAACATATAGCACATAACATAACTATATAACGTTTATTTTACATTAACAAGCAGTTAAAATGTCTGATAAAATTACTTTAGACGGCGCGGATGACAAAAATGTATGCTCTTGATTTGTGAAGAAGCACGATTTTGAGTAACCAAACATGTAATGCCCATAAACACCTTAAATGAATATAATATCCATGTGTTTTAACACGATTCCAATTAATAACTACTAGTAAGAGTACGTCGAACACGAAATGTAGCAGTCAGCCACAAACACGTACAGAAACAAAAAAGCAACTGCACAGAATAATACAAGGCAAGCTTTGACATCACAAACATAGACGATAGGGCACCCGCCTTGAAACGGTCAGTGGCAAATAAGACCGTTGGGGTTTGAACCAGGTTTAAACTAGGGTGCGCCAAACCTCACTCTTGCCATTCCAATACAACAGGACAGTGTATCCTCCTCGTGACTACAAGCTCTAGAACAAACGAATAAGTCGAGAAACATAGACCCCATACAAAAAGCCCCGGGTTAAACCCCATCAAACAATAACAAAATTAAAATCTTTTCATAGATTTTACAAATTACTTCACAATTTTAAATAGAGAGATGTAATTCAAGAAAAGAAACGACAGTATCAGACATGTTTGCTTTTTTGAGTAAAGTTCTTCAGGATAGACAATATTAACCATAGTAGAATAGAAATAGCTGCCAGTGTTCAATCTGTCGTCCAGATACCGAGAGGTGTCATTATAGGATTCAAATTCATCTGCCTGAGTATCAAATGAAAGACTCAACATGAAATCTCTTTCACAGCAATAAACACATAAATCTGCGACAAGATGTACACGTTATCCATAGGGGTACAACACTTTGTCTATGCACGATAGTTCAATATCTTACGAAAATGTTATCGAATAGGAAAATGATGGCTTCACACACTTCTTGGTCCATGTAGTGTAATTGTCTAAATTGCCGTTAGTAAAAAACGATTTAATAGCGAAAGTTTTTTTAATCAGGACAATACGCTTGTCTTTTTCAGGTGATCTAATAAGGTTGTATATAGTGTTGAGTCATAAGTTCTTATAAAGGAATCTTGGTGTTTATTGCGAACTTGATCAAGAACACCTGCAATGTATATTCATCAAAATAAATTAATCCCAAAGTTGTCAAAAGCTTTAGCACAGTACTGTTTAACGTGATCGTTAACGACAGTAAGACGAGAAAGTAAAAGTTTGAAGAAGTTTGTAGTGGTGCATGCACTATAATACGAAATAAAACGGGCTTTATAAGTAACATTTTTCGAAATCGTAATTAAAGAAGATATCATTGTATACATATGATACAGATAAAAATGGTCTAACCTATGACGTGAATTTGGATATCGTTTTCATTTGATTTATTTGTGAGACACATGTACACGCCGCTATCCTCCGAAATGTTGTTGTTTCCGCACCTCTTTCCTGCTAGTGAAGTGTTCAAGCTTCTGATCGTTGAGACAGGATAGCTCTTCACCATGCATTGCAAACCTACATTAGCTGCTTCCGTATTATTAGTTGTTGATACATGAATGTATATTACATGTCCATCTACAAACAAGAACAAATGTCTAAGGTGTCTAAGGGCAATTATAAATACGATGTGAAACGACAGTACTGTAAACATATATTTCAAAGTTATTTAAAACATTCTTAAACAGACACACAGAATATTTTTTCTAACATGGCACGAGGCGATATTCATCTGAGTTGTTCACATCGAGTTCTTTGCAACTGATCCTACAATCTGTCGTCTTCCCACTGGTATCATTGGACACATTCAGAGCGGTGACATTTGTCGTGGTGCGGCCGTTGTCGTGTGAAAAGGTCGTATGCAACATGACGTTCAGAACCGAAATATCACGAATAGTCCATTCCGCTTGACACGTGGAATTGGCGTTCGTGATGACACACGTGACAGTCAAGAGTTGGTTAGGCCGGTATCCATTAGGTGGAGGTTGAGACTTTGTTGCAACTGATGTTGATGGTACTAAGCGAAGGTGTGAAAGAAATATGACAACATCAGCATTAAACAGTGCGAGACGGATTCTTCATCTTTGCGAGGTGTTAAAACAAATGTGCTTTGTAAAGCTCATTCTCTCAACAATATGCGTTGCGTTGTATTCTCTTATATAAACAATGCACCGGAACAAAACTATTAACAGGAAATACTTCGTCGAACACGTCATTTGTTAAGTAAATACTTCAACACTTATGAATGCATATTCAAACGAATATGTTTTGTTTAAAATAATATAATTGCCATTCTTATGAAACTAAAATAGAACGCTTTCCGTTATGATAGCAACACCTTTAGGAAAACATGTATTTCATATGTGTTACGAGGAAGACTAGACATATGACAAGTATAAAACAACAAATTAAATCAGCGTTTGCAGATATATACAATGTAAATGCTCACCTGTGTAATTGGTCGACTCCTCCTTCGAGCATATCATTTTCTCTAACGTCTCATGGGTAACACAACACATTATTGTTTCACCACGGTAGTACTCGTGAAGGTGCCCAAACTGTCGCGTGTATTTGTCTGGATGACTGGATAAAATGTGACAGGTATATCGGAGATATGCATGGAAACATTGCCTGCTGGACGCCCACCCTTACTGGTACACGATACGTTGATTTGTTGATCATTTTTCAACTTGTCAATGTAAAGATCTGGTTTTCGCGGTCGCTCTTAAATATATGTATATAGAATACATAAGGCTAATACATTACAAGAATGTGTAACATAGGAGTGTCTTAGCGTTATAGTGCTAAGGTATGTATAAATGTCGAATAGGACATGTATCATTCACAGAGCAGTAATACAAGGCACGTATACAATAAATAAAGAATAGTAAATGGACCATATATCAGGCCTGAGACGCCATATCAGCCCGAGAGCCACATTTTTTTATTCTATTTATCATATACTTGAGCTTTGTCGAAATTTCAACTTCAGTCCATTCAGTACGCTGTTTTCCAAGGAGAATTGTTCTTTTTTTTTTAGATATAGTCCACTCTGATGTGCTCATGTCTGTCGCGTAAGTGGTACGCAACATTTATTTTAGTCCGAAATCTTATTGAAAATGAATTCCATTGAATTGAAATGTTCTTATCAAGGTGAATTGTCATAAGTGGTTATTTTATCCACGGATAATGATTCTATAGCCAATAATAGGCCGCAAAAACAGAATGGAAGTAACTAATGAAACGCAGACGACATCGGTTATTTCCGTATCACTCCGGTAAAAGGATCGAGATGAACATTCGGTTATTTCCGTGATATGACATTTTTTCACTTTATAGTTGACGCGTGTAATAAAGCTTTATTGCCCGGCAACGAAATCCTGAATGATAGAGAGTAGCTAGGTTATATCGTATATTCAAAA
Source organism: Cyrtodaria siliqua (assembly GCA_037043455.1). Lineage (NCBI taxonomy): Eukaryota > Metazoa > Mollusca > Bivalvia > Adapedonta > Hiatellidae > Cyrtodaria > Cyrtodaria siliqua. Next base: position 37,593 of record JAWPHD010012899.1, read on the forward strand.
ACAACATATGTGTAGGGAAGTATATGATAAATAGTGAAAACGGGATCCTTGGAAGCAGCAAACGTAAACTAGAGAGAACAGTATCAGACTCGACATTATTGAGTCTGTTCGTAATATGTAATATAAAGTGCAACTAGTCCTCCAGCACCGGCTAAAGGGTACTTTACTTGAAAGTCACACATATTTGGCGTGTTATCCCAAAGGACCGGTAAGTAGTAACATCATTGATTTGTAGTCGGGGCAAACTGTTACAATCTCCACACAACATTAAACAAACCAAGCGTGAATGTCCATGGATGCTGAAAAGGGGATTCTTTGGGAGTAACAAATCGAGAAGAAAATTTTACAATATAATAAACTTAATTTACAATACACATAGCATTCACAGAACTTTAAAATAAGCATTAAAAATACAAGGACAAATGGAAACAACGCACATAAAGGTATTGACAATAGGGTTAGCGCTACGGAAAAGGCACAACAAGACCAGATGGAAGACAGACATCAAACATTCACAATCAAAACGAAAGCATAGTGGCAAACTGTCAGTAAGTTAACCTCTAAATATGAAGTGCATTACAAAAGGATAGGCTCATAAACTATTTTGGTAAAGCGTTTAACAAGTTTGATAAAGACAGTATGAAAATGATCATGACCAAAGTTCTAACGAAGTTTGAAAATCACCATAGATGTAGATATACTAGTTAGCATTCAAGGTCCACGGTCAACCAGAAACAGATACAGAAACAGACAATAATTACAAAGATGAATACATGGCAAGTTCCATCACAAACATAAAAGAGTTAACAATAGGGCTACCGCCTGGGAACGGTCATTGGTAATAATAGACATCTAGTTTTCTTTTCTACAATGCACCCTTTTGTCATCCTAGTAAAACGAGACGTGTAAATGAAGCTCTCCCTGCAAGGTTAAATTCTCTAACATACAAGGCAGCATTAATAGGCAATATAAGAGGAGCAATTAAATGATATTTTGTATATCCAATTGTAGATATGAATATAGAATACTAAAACCAAGAAAGCCACAAAGCAAGTACTCGGTGACTTGGTAGTGACTTGGAAGATGCCAGAGCAACAAGGGAACAAACCGTTAAGGGTACCACAGGACAAAAGTTAAAAATTAAAAACAAACGTATGAAAGGACACACCGCGAAATCGTCGAACACATAAATACATAAGTATTGAAATATAAAATGGTCGGACAGGGAAAGTAGCATTCAAGGAGGACAGTCAACCACAAAACACAGAAACAAACATGCAAACAGGCAAACAAGAAGGCAAAAGTAATAACAAAAGCAAACGACATAACAAACACAAAAGGGTTGACAATAGGGCTACCGCCTTGGAACGGTCAGTGGCAAAGTAGGCCACTGGGGGTTGAAGTCTAGGTTTGATTGAGATTTTTTATGAACGGTAGGGAAATGTTCTGGCTACCGTTCACTCCCTCTAGCTCAGAGTTGAGGAGAACTCAATATTAAAATGCCAATAGTTCAGAAATGAGAGCCATCCCGAAGATTGTATGCATATGACGGTGACCATGGAATCTTCAATGAGGTGTTATGGCCAGCGGCGTTTGATCCCACATTCTAACAAAACGCTTTGTCCTAAAGGAGAAAACAATGGGCGAAATAAACAAAATGGAATTTAGCGGGGAGCAAACATCAAGCGCTACCGTCCTCTTAAAATTTAGGTAGACGTCATCATATGGTCCACAATATGTACGGTCATCGCACAATCAAAGTGGAAAGCATAGCGGGGCACTGTAATCTGGTCAACCACTACAAATTCTATTCGATGCAAAATTTGCAAAATGAAAGGGTCACAACCTATTTTGATAAACGTTTTAAGATCAGAGTTACGATAATACAATGTTGCAAAGGTTTTCAAAGTGTATGGTAACGGTAACCATGCTGGACTACATTCATATTTATTCAAACATTAAGAATATTCTAGTCCTCAATGCGGCTATAAAACGAATGAGTTGAGAAACATAGACCCCCATAGAAATAGTTAAAGTGTTCTTTTCTTTTTAAACAAAATGCTTGTTAGCTGTTTTGATTAAAGTTTTGAAATAATATTAAAACAATATATATACAGAAATGTCGCAAGTACTTAATTGTAGATTACAATGAAGAGTACCAGACATTTGCTGTACTCGAAATCAACTTACGCATTACGTATAGGGTTGAAATACGAAGTTGTGTCGTCATATCTTTGTCAGCGACTTCGCACTTTACTTTCTTCATGTTATCTTCCTCATTAACTCGCCAAATTGCCGTGTACGTTCCTCCATCTACTATGTATCCATTTAGCCTAGTTTGTTCAATAGAGATGTAGACGTTTAGCGGTTTTGGTCCAATGCCTGTTTTGCATGTTATATTGATCACATAGCCAGCTGTTCCATATACACATCCCTTGCAATCACCAAAGTCTCTAATGTTCGCAAACATCAATGTCCTGTTTGGCTCTTGGTTAACTAAGATAAAAAAAAAATAGCACGTGTACGTATGACATTGTCACATGTAGAAGCCTATGAGTTTTTAATCTCATTTATAAGTACATGATAGTTTACTGGGAAAAAAAAAATCCTGGAAAAAAATGGGATCTAGGTATGTTGTAAAGAAACCAATGCGTTTTACATTAATACATCTTTCCCGTGTATATTTCTTTTCCCGTGTATATTTCTGCCTATCATCGTTTTTTCTTGTACCTTGTTATTGCAATAAACAATATATCATATATCAATATCATATAATGACAAACTTACCGGGTATGTATATCCTTACTCTATTGGTTCGTTTGTTTGGATTCCGTTCTGTCGTACACTCTACTCTGTATACCCCATTCATGGTTTCGTTCATATTTGGAATCATCAGAACAAACTCGTTTCGCTCTGTTTCTGTCTCGTTAAACAGACCAGAAATATTCACGTGCGTGCACGCGGCAACGCCTGAGCAGGAATCTGGTGTGAAGAGCCAGTAGCGGAAATAGTCATCTGGACGGTTAATGACATCCATTGATGGTAGATATCTTAGCTCAACATCGGCGCCAGCTATTACCCTTTGTGTTCGTTGATACACCATTCCGCACTCTGTCAATACTAGATACAATAGATACAATAGTAAGGCATATTGTGTTGAGCTTGTGTTTCGTTACGGGTCCTTTATTAGTGATTATTGTAATTGTATACTCGTACATTTTGGATAATTATAACGTCTGAACAGCATAAGTACAAAGTTTCTAACCTTAATATGTGTAAAATAAGGCAATTGTAATATTATTAAACGCATATATATATATACTAGTATACCGGAAAAAAACAAGAAATCAACAAACCTGTAAAATGGATGTGTATTGAAGTTGTCTCGCAATATCCGACAGGGAAACCTAAGACATATCGTACTTTATAGTCTGTTTTGTCGGTGTCTGTGGAATTAGAGAGCAGTAGGTAATATACTGAATCTGTTTGGAATGTAGTACTTCTGGATCCACGTGTAATACTTTCCCATTTTGTTGCTGGTGTGTATCTTAACCATATTACAAGTGCTCCTCCCGACTGAACGTTTGGTACAAAAGTGAACGTTACAGTTCGGCCTTTTACAGCTGGTTCCTCTATAGTCAGTGTCCCGCAATCATTCGTGGTACCTTCATAATAAACACGACATCGTTTATGTTATTTTAATGCCACTATTTCAAAAGAATGTCAACTTATTATAAACAAACCGTATTTTCTAGTTGTGTACGTTTAAATGCAACTTTCAAATTTGTGTTCGAAAACTTGTGCATGTTTTATATACATATAGCTGTGATCCGAAAATAAAGCGGAGGATTGGTATTGTAAAACATTTGTGACAAATAAACATTCAAAATAACTGTTACTGTACATGTTGAAGTCATTAACGATATAGAGGATATGTGTTTGTTTGAAGTGAATATAGGATATATTTCCATCGAGAAGTGAGAACACTTATATTTTCACGAGTGATTTAGAACGATAAACAACATGCCAGTTTCCTCATCTCGAGATGAAAATAAATCCTATATTCACGACAAACCGAAAATATTCTATTTATTATATACTCACAACCTTGAAACGTATGCAAAAACGCCGCCGTCTACAGACGTATTAGGTCATTTTCGGTATTTCACATGTGCAATATAAACAATGAAAATATATAGAGTTTAATAACCAGTGTTTTTGAGATACGGGAAATATATGCCGAGGTAGAGAAATGACCCCGATATAAGAACGAGTGCGTGTAACAAAATTGACCAAGTGGAGACAACTCACCAAGGGAGAAACAAGACTAAATAAATTTACAAATTTATTTACAATTTACAAATTTATTTACAACAAGATGAATATATATACAAATGAATACACATGACAAAATAGAAATATCAAAATTTTAAATCATGTTTAAAATGATGTTCACTGCATTAGATTAAACTGTTCGGTTTTATTCAGACTGAATATCTGATATCTGTATTTATGATACATGTATACTATATCACACGCTATCTTATCTCTCAAAGCTATATCTAGCGGAGACCTTCCGGTACAGTTCCCGGCACTAACACTTCACTCCCGCGTTATATTGCAATCCCGTCCTTAGCGATTGCTCTTCGTCCCGGTACCACACATACTTCCGGTGACGTAATCCACACGCGACGCCCACTCGCACGATCCTTTCCGGCGATGGCCCAAGTCCCGATATTATCATCCGGTGACATTATCTGCGTAGCTATCTGCGTAACCAGGCCCTCTTGCCTAGCATCTCCGTGGCTACCGTCTGGTCTGTAGCCCAAATGGCGAATGCTGTCGTTCCCGCGTCCTATGACGGCGTACCCAACTCACGACCCTGTAGATCACGCTCCCGACAATACGCTCTACATGCTCTACGCTCCCAGCGTATACGTACGCTCCTAGTGTATACGGCTACAAAATATATACACAGTCTTACAATGTTATCACAACATGTATTTTATAATAGCGCTAAGGTATCACCATACCTAATACTGATTGCAAAGCAATCTTTATTCTGAATGAATAAACCCGAATTCTAAACTTTCTTCGAATAGACATTATGCTAAACTTTAACAAAACGTGTAAAACAATAACAGATGTAATTTATCGACAATGAAATCTCACATTTCTAAATGTAACGCAAAACTTACAACATTCAATCATAGACTGAATGAATAATTGTTTTTACATCCCGTTAACACATTATAGGCTATAATGGTACAGCGACCTCAGAGTGATTGAATAATAATGACACTATGAAAACCAACCTCAGAGAGATTTATACTGCACAATAAACAATAACAGTTTATGCAATAACGTAATGACAGTTAGAACCCTCCGTAGAAAAATACATACAATCTGAATCGCGTATTCCATTTACTATCTACAGAACAACTGGCATTATCAATAATGTAAAGATGTGCACCGATAATCTTATCAGACAATAATTTGCTAAATATTCTGACGTTTGAAAACGTACATTAATTAAAGACAATAACCTGCTAACTATCTATGGCTTTTACCGGCAGATATTTACTTCAGAACAACAATTTAAATATGACAACCATTTACAACAAATAAAATAGATTTGACTTACCCTTTGCCGTAATGATATTGGCCACTGACTACTCTGGATAATGGCTTGCGATCCTGTGACAAGTTCTTACGATTTCGACATCCATATATACAGTCTCTACACGGATACCTGCTGAAACACACCATACATGCAAATGTCATGTTACTGCTCGGACTACACGTAGTGTCGTAATAAGAATTATATACATGTATTAGGCCCGTACTGGTAAATACTGGCAAATTTACTCATAATACACAGCTTGTAAAATCAAAACTTTCTTAATAGTTGATGGATTTTGATGAAATAACGCCAAAACATCTTATTCTTTATCAATAGAGTGACCCTTACGGAAAATGCATATATGTTACTTATATGTCGAGATCTATGTTGCTTATATGTCAAGATGTATGTTACATATATGTCACTTATACTTGGCTTATATCTTTCACTTATAAGTGACTTATATTGATTTTAAATGCAAATGAGATCTATGCCGCTTATAAGTATGCAAATGAGATCTATGTCACTTATATGTCCAGATAAGTATTGCAGTTCACTTATATGTCACATATAAGTGACTTATAAGTGGCTTATATGTTTAGCTGGGATGTCAATGCTGTACATATAAGCCACTTATATGTCACATATAAGCCACTTATATGTCAATTATACTTCACCAGACAGAAGCACATTTAGTTTCTTGACCACCTGCAGGGACTGATTTCTAGAATCTGCAAGGTCATCCACTGATCTTGTTTTCTGTGGTTTCCTGCCGCAACAAGATCACTGCTTAGCGGGGCATACACATGTAGCCTAGCAGGGCATATACGCCTGTGGTTGTCAAGTTTAAACCTATTTCAAAGGGAAGTAATTTAAAAAAATCACAGTTATTGTCCTTTTTTCGTAATTAACACATTTTCATTGGCTCATGTTGAAAGATGTGTGCAAAGTTTCACTGTTATACATCTAATACTTTGAAAGTTATTAGTCACAATCACTTGTAAAAGGCAGTTAAACCTGTTTTTAAAGGGTGAACAATTCAAAAAATATGAACCATAGTTATGGGCCTTTATTAGATGCATACATTGGATCTTGCTAAAGATGTTTACAAAGTTTCATTGTTGTAGACCTTATACTTTCAAGTTATTAGCCAATCAGTTGTCAGGCAAAAATTTAACGGACGGACAGACAGATAGACGGACAATCGCCAAGAGCTAATATGTCCCTAAGGGCGTAAAATATGTGAAGAAAGAAGACAGAAAGCGTTTGAACTTTGAACATAATATTGAGGTTTAATTGGTATCTTCTTTTTACAACACAGAACTTCAGCAGATGTTTCCACCGCAGGGCTTTGATCCAGCAACCACCTGTAATCAAAGAAAATATTATAATGAACATATTAAATTACATAAATGGTTTTGAAATATATAAAATATAATATACTTTTCAAAAATCAGCTATATATCTAGCATATTCATCATTATGGTTTGTTTGAAATGAACAGAATGGTGTTTTAGGTCATTTTAAACCCATGTATGGCCATATATGAGTCCATTTTTTTGTGGTAGACATACCATCCCATTGTTCCTGGGTAGAACCAGTACTATAAACCTCTCGCCATTCGTAAGAATCGACACTTCCTCCTTGGACAAGTCTAGCTCCCAGGGGGATTTGAAACCACAACGGTGAGAGGCGAGAAAGCTTCAGTCGTATCGTCTTTTCATGGAGGCACTTATTAAAATGCATATGAAGAGGAAAAAGGAATTGAGTTAATGAGATGTAAATATATATATATATATATATCAGCTTTACTCCAGCTGTTCCTGAAAACAAGCACGCCCCAAAGACAGCACTTTTAAAAACATATGTAGGGATAGTTCCTTTAATTCCTTCTGTAGGGGCTAAATACAAAAACAAAACAAAAAACATTTCTATAATATGGGGTTGTCTATTGGGTGGAAAAATGCTTCTGGATGTATTTTTCATGCAAACTCTAACCCAAATAAAATAATCGTAAAATGCATGCATTCAATTTCGAAAAGCATGCTGTTGACGGTAAAAATCCAGTGAAATTTTAATAATGTGGGGAAAAAAATAATTCCCACAAATTAATTCACGAACGAGAACTCTTTACCAATTTCGTACGCAAATTGATAGTGACATTGTAACTATCGTACTCATACTCATTTTGATTTTAATAGTACAATCAGTAATGTTTCAGTCCTAGGAATATAAAAAGCAGCACCTAGTTAAACTGATCTTAAGACAAAGTGCCTACATTATCATCAAAGACATTGCTCTGAAACATGGTATGTACCTTGATTGGGGTAAGGCATAATACTCTCTGAAACTAAGTCTGACGCCACTAGTGACACTGACCTTAACTCTAAAGACAAACTTAGGAAATTTCATAGGGTTTCTTTCTCTTTTTTTTAAGACATACATCTTCAACACCATCAAAATATTTGCTATGAAACTTGGAATGTTCATTTACTGTGGTGAGACATAACCAGCTGACTAATTCCCACTTCACCCGACCTTGACCTTTAACGTAACAAACAACTTTTTCACCATATGATATTGACTTTGTGAATGAAATGCCAAATGTATTTAAAGGGAGTCGTGGCAATCTTGAAGTTTTTATCAAACATTGCAATTGGCGTCTTGATTTATTTATACAGTATCATTTTGAATTTAAACCTGCTTGCATTTAATTTAAAAAAATACCGAACTGTTGTCTTTAATTTCAGTCTACATATATTTTTAGCAGCAGCCAACATACCTTTAGAATTTGTTACTTGCAGGTTTCATTTTCATCAGATTTCGGGCATCGGCACACTTTTGATTTACGGCCTGGTGATGTCCCTCTCCAGACAGCCTTGTCGTTTTGATGTTACATATTCTGAAAAAATGATTCGGACATTAAATTTGTATTGTTTATCATGTCTGTCATCATCTCAAGGGCATAGCTATAGTGTTCTATAAACCCTGTGTCTGATATCAAAATAACATATCGGTAAATCCAAATAATGCTAGCCAAAATCTTAACTAATCAAATTGTATGTTTCATTCTTATTTAACACATTGACGGTAATATTGTGTGTTTTAAGAGCTAAACGTTACAGACATTGTCTCTTTAATGGATGTCACATGAGCTACAGATATAAATATTGCAGTGCCAGCGATTACAAACAATAAATAAAACCTTTTAGCTTTTAATCAACACATTTATTACAGCACACTTATGTGGGTCTATGAGATCATGTTTCTACACATACATTTCATGAGTGAAAAAAAGAAGTTTATTTGCTTGTGCTCAATATCTGCTTTAATTATGGACAGTGTCAAGTTACAGTAATAATAAAACTAGCTCAAAACTACTTACTAATAATGGCATTCACAATCGTGCCGTCTAGTGGTGCCCTTGATTTAGTACCCTTCACACAACTGTTTCTCAGTGTCTCGTCGTCAAAAAACATAATTATCAAAAGCCTTGCTATGGCAGTTCCACTGTTTTTTGCCTTCTAAGGCAGGCATCAAGCTGTGCTACCGATAGTCTCACACCATAGCCAGGAACCAACTCTACTTCATGTGTGCTGGAACTCTAAATGAAACAAAGAAGAGGTCAACGACCTTGAAGCTCTACTGATAGGTTTTGATAGCTAGATCAGCATTCCTGTGAAGTTTCATAAAAATATGTAACATAGTTTCAGGAGTAGTCGTTACAAGTTTTTACTATATAACTCTATGTAAACAAAGATGGCCACTGGCGGTCATGATTATGTTGAATCAAAATAATTTTCGACAAGGATCAACATCATGTCATGGTGATCATTTTAGAAAAAGTCCGATATCAATATCACTTACAATTGTCAAGAAGTAGTTGCTACAAACTTGTTTTTAAAAAATAATTGTTTAGCCACCACGGCTAAAATGGCCATCTTGAATTTCAGGCCTATCCAAAATTTTGCTGGGATCAATTAGACATCAAGAGCAACATTCCTGTGAAGTTTCATGGAAATCTGTCAAGTAGTTTCAGAGGAGTAGTCGCTACAAGTTTCTACTATGTAACGCTATGTAAAAAAGATGGCCGCTGGCGGCCATGTTTAATGTCAAATCAAAATAGTTTTCAACAAGGATCAACATTATGTCATGTGATCCGACCAAATGTGACCTATATTTCGCAAGCTCGGATGAACGAACAGACTAATGGACAAATATATACCCGGACAACATTGTAATCGCTAAATCGAGATCCGTAAACGGGCTCAACAAAAATTAGAACTCTACAAAAGAATATATGTCTGCACTTTATGCCTACATTTTTTTAAAGTATAATAGATTAACACGTTTTTATTACATTTTCATCGGCAAAAGATTGGAATTTCTCAACTAAAATTTATTACTATTACTAATTTTAACTAACTCCGAACACAAAAATAACTAACTGTGACGCCGAGTTGACGTCAATAACGTGGTACTGACGTCAACGTTATCCGCTGATAACGTTCAACAAAGCGAATAATTTCGGTTAAAATCATGCACAAACTGATTTAAAATGTAATAAACAGATTATTTAACTGCTGTGTTCGATTATAGAGAAATCCTTCACTCGATGGTAACATGTTGTTTTTTCACTCACTCATACGCTCTTTCGTGAAAAGAATCACACGTCTCCCATCTCATGAAGGATTTCCCTATAATCGATCCCAGCAGTTAAATAATCTGCGCAGTATCATCAGTGAATATTTTTAATTATAAATATTTATGGAAGATACTCCTTACTTTGATAATGTCAAGCAAGACGTATTTATAGACCGATACTTACAGCTTGATATGCAGTATAAATGTCGTCATCCATGGAATCGATACTTTCCACTTGCTGGCTCACTGACGGAATATTCTTCTGTGTGTTTGGTGTCATTAGTGAGTTTGTTGGTGAAATATTCTGTGTGTTTGGTGAGCTTGTTGGTGAAATATGTGTGTTTGATATTGTTGGTGTAGTTATCTGCAGCCTGTTAAGTGGCATTGCTTTCTGTGTGATTGGCTGTATTTGTGAGGTGCGCATATTATGCTGGGTGTTCAGTGGAATGGATTGCAGTATGTTTGCAGGTGGCATTGATGATGTGTTTTGCATAAGAAAGTCGATCTTCTCCTGTATTTTTTTTTGTTCCATGATTGCAATTTGGGAAGCGCAAGAGCAATCCACTGTTGAGCACTGGTCTGTGTTAGAGTTTGCTGTTGACTGGTTGCTTGGTTCTTGAATTTTTCTCGGGATAGTCACCAGGCCATTGAGTTAAAAACAAATTGTCTCGTTTATTTCTTCCTCCCTCAACCTCCAGTCGTTTCCTGGGCATATTTTAAAAACCTTTTAATTTCATCCTCCACAAAGGTCTCCACCACTTGTCTGAAAAGGAAAGAAAGATATATATATGAACAAATTTACTGAAAAGGAAAGTAAGATATACGAATCTGTTTATTTACACATTTAATATATCAAAAGGCCACGGCGTACAACCATTTCATGCCGAGTGAGGAATTTACAAATTGCGTAATTACGCTGAGTTTGGGTGATAAAACTACTCGGCGTGGGAATCGGCTCTCGGCGAACTTACGCCACGATACTTCGCGTATAACGGTTACGCCACGATACTTCGTGTATACAAACTCGGAGTTCGCCGAGTCGAAACTGCACAGGTGAAAGGTGCAACATTTTATTACTGCAGTTATTTTAATGCATAATTATTCAATAACTTTAAAAAAAGCAGAAAACAATTTTTTATTTTTGTTTTTTGAAAATTCGAATGCCCGGATAATGTCACGATAATTATATGGCGGTTCCTATTACCGGCTTCGCAGAGACAACATAAAATACAATTAGTAATTACTATACTGGAAATTACAATTATTATTCAATCGGTGTTTGTAAAACGATTTACGATTCTGCTGTTGATTATTATTATATCGATGAGAATTTAGTAAAAATAAGCAAACAAATTGTAAAGAATTCCGGGTCATAAACCCGTTGTTAGTGCCGGGGATTATGGGTATCCAAATTATTTATGTCGGTCTCAGGAGAACTAATTTTTTGACAACAGAAACGGAAAAACGTTTGATTAAATGCATTAAAAGTTTGAAATCCATATTTTTTTCGAAATGTCAGTGATTCATTTTGCTCTGCGTCCCGCGTCCTAGACGCACATTTTTTTCAGAGGACGCATCATTCTTAAACATGTGCGTCCGATGGACGCATTGCTCGAAAATTGTACAAGTGGTAAATAACCGTTTTCGATGTGATAACAAGAGAACAAATATAACACGACACCGGTTAAAGTAGAACTCAATCACAATGTAGTACGCGTATTCTGATTGGGTAAAAGCTATTTGTCATCCAATCAGTAACAACGTTCTACTAACTGTTGGTGTTCGCTAGTATGGAAATCCCTAGACTGTGTCATGGTCCTTTGCGCTTCTCTGTTGAGATAACAGAATAGAATAGGAAATCCCGGATGATGAACACAAAATGCCACCGAAGAAAGTTATAAAAAATTACCCACAATTAAAATGTTTAAAGTTAAATTGACACTTGATTGGCATGTCAAACAACTCAGGACTAATTGAACTGTTTAAAGTTTGTGTAGACTGTTTGCAACCATAAAATAAAGAAAAAATACAGAGATTTTTATGATGGTGATTACCCGTTACAGAACCGATACAACTGCGCCATATAAGCACATATTCTAAAAGAAATACTTTGTAAAACAAAGAATGGTAGCAATATATAATAAGGAATAACACGAAAATGATACAGTTTTGAAACTGTATGCACATATTTTGCTGATGTTTTACTGAATTGAATGTTGTTTAACGGCTCATCAACACAGTATAGGTTATTTAGAGCCGCCCCAGAGAGAGGGGAAGGATACATAGGAATCCGGGAACCTGCCCTACTCTTATTAGCGAATAGATTCCTATGTTTTTTTAACGTGCTCGGAGGATAGACCCGATACACGGGACCGCCCGGTTTACGTCCCCATCCGACGGGTGAGGCTAAGGGAAAGGGTCTTGCCCAAGAACACACCGACGGAACTCAGTGGCACCACGGAGGATTGAACCCGTGGGCTCCAGTTACAAATCCGCCGCGTTACCGACTTTCAACATATGTGAGTCCCAGCGACTCATTAAAGTAGACTTCAAAATGAATTACTGAATGTATTCATTATATTTATCAGTCATGTCAACTTCGGAAAATTTAGATTTGTTCCCAAAAAATAAATCGCCAAAGGTGTGAACTTATGGTTAATTGGATTCTACACGGAGTGACTTTGAGTCCTTTCGCCACGTGGATTCGCCAAATCCAAACATTGACTTGGCATAGATTCGCTTGGCACTCGATAGGGCCAAACTCGGCGAATCGCGTAAAGAGTGTGCTTCGCGTGAGCCGTACTGTACATGTTGCCCTCTACAGAGCTAGATTTAATACCTTTAATTAATACATTACCAATTAAAATTTTGCAGAGACATGTGTTCTTGAAGGGAAATTTCCATTCATATTGATTTTCGCCATCAATCCATTTGAAACCGTCCTGAAAGAGAATAAGGACCTTTAAGAGAACAATCATTTGATTCTTAGTATTTTAAGCTTTTCACATGTTTTCATACTTCAGCTTCCAGTTGGGTAATGGCTGCTTAAACAATGTTGCTGCAAAACAGATTGATAACCCACCTTTCAATCTTGCGCGTTATGTACACAAATGTTTAAATGGAAGTTATACAATTTAAGCGCTGTAGCTACTAGAAGCGCTAGTTCAAGCTCAAACCAAGATGGATATTAAAATAGCTGGGGCCAGAATTAACGATTGTTTGTTTGCCGTCACCTGACTCAGGACTTTAGGTACTGCGAAAGTATGGCTGATGGGGTCATTGTCGTATTGTGTACTACAGAAAGGTACCCGGGGTACATCTATGTATACAGAAACGTACTCTAAAACGTACCCTAAAATCTTTGAATCCAGAACTATCCCCAAATATACAGAAACGTACCCGGACAAACAAGATCTCATTGGCGGAATTGAAACAATTTAGAACTTGATAAACAACTACTTTAACAATATTGTTTATCATTAACTATTGCACTATTGTTCTTAAAAACATATTTAGGCTGCCATAGTTAGTAATAAAATCTAGAACGTATTGTCATAAAACCGGAAGTTGTAAATCATCAAACCCCGCGCAAAATGTAAACAAATACACAGCTCGTCATTCAAGAATAGTTTAAAGAAGGAATCCCTGTACTTTTATTTCCGAAGCCCCAACTGGAAAAACACACACACACACACACGCAAATTTGCATTGGGAATTCTGATAATCGAATCATCAAAAAGGGATATCAAAAATATTGTTTTTCAAAATATAAATTGGCGCCATTAAAAACGTAAATACGTTAAATATGTAATCTAAACTTTATGCAAAATCCATGATTTATAACACTAACATGACAGACCTGTTTTGTTATTTATATTACAGTTCAAATGATTAAATCTCATGGTATAACATGTGTAAATAAACCCTGCTGTTCTATTGATTATATATTCGTCTTCATTACATAACAAGAAAGCAAACTGATTTTTGTATGATAAAGTATTGAAATTTTTACATGTATTAGAGATCTCTGTAGTAAATTCATTTCTTACTGAAGTATATTTTGGACATTCCAACATAAAATGAATTTCGCTTTCAATTTGATTAGTATCACAAAGTTTACAGAGTCTGTCTGTTAATGGAATATTCTTGTACCGACCAAGTTCTATTTTGAAGTTTATGTGCGCTTAAAATCTTATTTTAATACGACAAGATCTATCCTTAGGATCCTTAACAACATGTAGCATAAGTACGCAGTTTTCCAGTATTACACTCAACACATATACTGGAGGTAACATCTGTTATAAACTTCCGACTTCGAATCATTAGGATAAACGTTTTACGGGTTACGCTGCCTTTGCAATATACGACATTTTATTGTTGCAATTAGGCCTAACGTACGTTAGTTGCAAAACGAATACTTGCAAAACGAATTCCGCGGATACAATTCGTCAATATATATGTAATTAAAGAGGACATTTAAGGAGTACAGTATATAATTCTGCAATGATTAATGGCGTTATCTATCACATCTTTTATTTACCTACACCTCGTTAAACAATTATATGATTGATATATCATATATATATATATATATATATACATATATATATATATATCCACAATGTTGAAAGGTCAACCTTTTATCAACGTCTATACAACGTTACAATTCTAACGATGTTCCAACGGAGAGAACGGTAACGTTGAATCAACGTTGATACAACGTCAGAACTCATATCCATACATAGAGGATATTTGTTGTTTTGGAGTGAATAACATATTTTATTTCATCGAGAAGTGAGAAAAAATTATATTTTCACGAATGCGAAGCATGAGTGAAAATAAAAAAGTTTTCTCACTTCGAGATGAAATGAAATATGTTATTCACGACAAAACAACAAATTTTCTTTTTATTTTATGATTTTACAAACAATGTTTTAGGGAAACTGCGGTAGAACATTTCAATAACTAAGCTGCTTTACACATGTTTTGCGCGACTACAAAAAAAAAGTCCTAAGATATTTTATTTATACCCAAATAGAACAATTTGTTTAATATTTTATATATTGACAATCATTTCCTTTTAACTTTAAAATCAATTTCAAATCATTGTTTGAATAGAATGTATAATTCGCATTGTTTTTCTCTCGGCATGTTTACATTTGCGTAGGAATATCTTGTGAACCATTTTACTGTGAATCTGTGTTAGTTGTACATTTAAAAGTAGTCCCGGCAGCTACTGTGGAAATAAAACTCTATATTCCACAGTGTGGAATAACACTTTTATTTCACTGATAAAATACAGTATTTCATTGCATATCATAAAGTAAAAGTTGATAATTGAAGGTTGAATAGGGCAACGTTGATTCAACGTTTAAGTAACGTTGATCGACGTCGTGACCAGAATCCAACCACATCTCAACGTTGAATCAACGTTGTGTGCCCATTGGGCGGGGCGCTTAAAGGGGCGAATACGGTACATTGTTTTTAAATAAATGCAAACTAGTTAAAAGTTAAGAAACTACTAGATTAATAATTTGAAATGTAAAGTTCAATGACTGATAAATACTTTCAGACTGTCGTGTATCCCTTTAATGTGTGTAAACATTGGTGTATTGGGATTATACCGTTTAAGTTTGACAAACAGACAGTCATGATGTGATTAAGAGGAAATAAGTGCATCTGTTGTCATCTTTACCAAAATATTCTGTATGCACTGCTGTACCATGCAATGGTAAATAAATGATAAAAATAAAAGTTTGTATTAAAAATTATTTTTTATCTTAAAACCGGTGTTAAATGCATGTTGAATGTCTTCGAAATCTGGTAATAATGATACCCACATTGTCATATCAAACTGTGCAAAAATTGAAATTACAGAATTTGTAAATATTTCACTTTATTTTGGACTTAGAAAATTACAGACATCGGCAACTAAGAAAGTGATTAGAAAATGCCTAAGTTCTCACTTATATGCGGTAAATATTGTATACAGCACTCCTGTACAACTATTTGACCTATGTCAGATCCGCATATAAGTGACATATATGCGAGTTATATGTCAAAATCAGCTTGACTTACACTTGACATATACATATAACTCACTTACTCAGGATTTGATGAGACTTGTAAGTGAAGTATAAGTGACATATATGTCGCATATAAGCCGCATATAAGTCGCATATATGTCGCATATATGTTGGTGTATGTAGATTCGGTAACGGGAATCTAGTAAAAGAACTTTTATCAGATATAGGCATCGATCAAAAGTGATGCGCTTGGCAAAAATCTACCAAAATTCCTATTCAAAATCAGGGAAAATAAGGCCCCGACAAACACAATTAAAATCTCTAAGTAAATATGCACTCATTCTGTTACAGCGCGGAGCACGAGTTCTTATATCGGGGTCATTTCTCTGCCGAGGGAGATATTTTCAGTATCTCAAAAACACTGGTTATTAAACTATATATTACATAATTTAAAATGATATTTTATTAATATTTCTAATGATTCACGCCTTTTTACACCAGTTTGTACGAGGACGCCAATATGACGTTACATTATCGAAGACGACGTTACCTCATACAAACAAAACAAGTGTAACCGGAGCTCTTCGTTAATTTCCGTAATCGTTATTTCCTAGTGACGGAATCTGACGAAGACGTCCGTAAAACAATCGGAACGTCATTTGGCATTTCCGCCACTGACGGAAAAGGCCGAGCAATGTTCCGTACTGGGAAATATCTCCCCACTGGGAGATATTTCCCAGTAGAGCAAACGAGTAGATATAGCTTTTCTATTCCCAGTATTTCCTATATAAATCAGAGACAATTATGTAATATAAGGTTTTATTTTAATCATAAAATCCACTATTTTACTTGAAAGTATATAATCAAATTGTGTATACATTCATCAAATTAAAATAAAAGGATAATATACTTATCCTAGGAAAGTGCTTATATTTACAAACAGTAAGGTAACATACATTAACGCCAGCATATTCATTTGTAAACTAATGATGTTATCATTTGCGTGTCAAATAGTTTGTTTCACATATAAGGAAATAAATGCAATTAAATGATCACGAAGTTCGCTATAAAAAGGTAGTGTTTGCAGTATAACTAATGCCATATGTAAAGGGTCATTGCTCATTTCACAAGTTACATTATTTACAATATGCATATTCAGATTTAACTTAATAGACGAAGTAATGAATCATAAACGTGAGACACATGCAACTGCTTTGTTACGCATGCATTACTAGAGGGTGTCATGCAGGTTCTAAAAGTGGACACATTGTGTTATGCATTAGTGCAACTGGAAGTGGGCATAACGAATAAGTAAAGAAACAGACAATCCGGTCGTTGGAAAATCATACCAAACTGTTTCACAAAGTAAGAAAAAATATTATAAATTAAAAAAAAAATATATATATATATGCCACCACTCTCAGAAAAACAATACAGATGAAATGTAAGACTTTATAAACAGGTTAAATGGGAAATCATAAAACAGTATATAGATGAAGAATAGTATTATTTATATTCTAGAGCCTTCCGTTCAGATGCACGTGTTTTCTGGGATTTATCGGTTTTCCTATGTTAAGACCACATCAATAATATGTGTCATCGAGAGTGCTTATGAATAGCTGTATTGACTTTCATGTTTTACAAATTATAGATATTAATATGTGTCTGTTTGTGTGTCTGTCTGTGTGTCTGTTTCTCCGTCGTCCGTCCGACCTTCCAACCGCCCGTCCCCCGTCCGTACATCCTTCCGTACGTCCGTATGTCTGTCTGCAAATGCTACATTTCATGTCAGACAATATTTTGCTTTACATATTGTCAACCATTTTGTTTGTTTTGACGCATACTTTGCCACTATTGTTTCTTATATATTTTGTTTGTTTTCATATAGCCCCACCTTTTGTACCGTCGCTATAAATATTACGAATTAATATATATATCATTTTATATACGTAGTTTTTTTTTGGCTGACAAGCAGGCACGTGAAAGTCATTAGTATACAGTTATCACATGTGTGTTTGGGGAACAGTCAAAACTGTTTTCCCGAGGTGGAGGGGATGTCAGTGTGAACTGTTTCCCGAGGCCGATAGGCCGAGGGAAACAGTTCACACTGACATCACCGGACACCAATGGAAACAGTTTTGACTGTCCCCCAAACACACATGTGATAACTGTTTTATTACCTGATTAATGTTACTGTACGAAACAGTGAAAATGAAAATTTGTTTTATAATGGGAACCTATGGTGAAAAAAGCAACATGACGTCACGCAAACGAAATTCCAGCACGTGAGGGAAACAGTCGAAACTAAAGCCCGGTAACAGTTCGTTTTCACCGGAACAGTCTTTTCCTTAGTGAATTAGCAAGAAATGACGATATAGCATTTATATAGGAGATCAGGTAATAATATGAACTTCTGATTTGAAAACGTGTTCAAACGTGTCCAATCCGGTTTAAACCAGACTTATCTTCCAGATCATTCAAGCGCTTTATTACCAATGTCAATTATTTACCATAAGAGCTCAGTGACATAGAATAAAAATTAACCGGCCGCGCAACGTTTTTATTTATCAACAGAGGAAGAATTGGAAGAATTAGTGAAAGCGAGACATTCGAAAGCAAGGAACGTGTTGAAGAAAACATTGTTTACATATTAAAAATAAATTTCTTATTTGACACATTTTCTTACTTTTTTCTCTAAGATTCAATACAATAACACAACTATCTACTTCTGTTTCTGTCAACGGTAAAATTATTCATCCTCGGGAATGACTATTGACCCTCATCAGTGAACTGCGTCTCGGTCAATAGTTCACTGCTTCGGGTCAATAGTCATGCGTCTCGGTCAATAGTTCACTGCTTCGGGTCAATAGTCATTCCCTTGGATGAATAGTTTTAACCATTGCCCTCAGCAGAAGTAGATAGTTGTATACTATTTTCTTATGGACGGACGCATCGCCAGTTGTTACATGGAATATAATTATTATAATGACAGATAAGACTGAATTAATAGCTGAAACTGAATTATCATATATTATGTGTTCCGTATTCATATATATCAGGGATGCATAACTTTTCAGTCAAGACTTGGGTTTGCGGCTTCAATTGCCAACATAAAACTCAATTATGTGGTGTTATACGCGCCATTTAGCGATTTTAAACTATAACCAGATTGCTCGTTTTGTATAAACTATATAATTGTTTTTTCGAAGATGTGTGAATTTGTCAAATGTGTCGATCTACGAGAATGTTGTTAATCTTTAAGTTTTCAACGAAAACGCCATTTAAAAATTGACTTCCTGGTGAAGAGCTATTTGCAAACGTACCGTTTGGACATGAAACAGCATTTAACATGTGTTATATATTATGCCTTTATGTATTTAAAAGGTTTTAAGGCAAGGTCAAGTACATGCATCCTTTTTAATACGAACACATACATGCCGTTGTCTTCGTCATATTGACATTGTCTTCCTCATATATAACAAGGGCATGGCAATTTTATCTGATAAATCGAGTATGACTAATAACACCACAAAGACTGATCTTGTAGAAATACGTTTTAATATTATAACACAGAAACTACTGATCATAGTTTTCATGACTCATCAGAAGTATACGCTATATATATACCTCTTGTTAGATTGGATAGAAAGCTGAAACAAATTATGGTGTATTTTCGTATTTTTATTAACAGCCATTATTCTTCTATATCGAATCCAGTCCTTTTAAAGATTATTTTTATTTCAATATATATAAATAAACATATTCAATATTTCATATCACAGAAAAGACATGATTCATATGATTTCATATTAAGACACAAATGAAAAAGTAGATAATAAGAAACACTCGATCACCGAGATGGTTATGTCATGGGATTTTAAATAAATATAAAAAGTATGAAAGATGAAATTTGAAAATCGCCGAAATAAAACACAGTCATGGTGCCATACGCGCCTTTAAGAGAGATTTTATATTACAATTCGATTGACAATCTTTTATAAACTATATATAATGATTCATGTTTTTTTTCCAAATTCGTGTAAGTTTGTCATAAAAGGTGTCCATATACGGAACTGTTGTTTATCTTTAAGTTCGAATTCAACGAAAACGCCATTTGAAAATTGACTGCATTCCTGGCAAAGATTTAAATATCTATTTGCAAACGTATGGACATGAGAAAACCTTTCGTTTGTGTTACATATTATGCTTCTTGTATTTAAGATAAGGCCAAGCACATGCACCCCCTCAATGCGAATACATGCATACACTTGTCTTCGTCATATTGATCTTTCCTTCCTAATATAATTGAACAATGAAATAGAAAGTACAGTTGATGAGTAGAGTATGACTAACAACACCACAAATACTGATCTTGTTAACATTATAAAAATAACACGGAACATATTGATCATTGTCTTCATTACTCATCTGCCACAGAATTACGTTTAGTTAGAAACTGGGACTGCTGGTCATTGAATGGTAAGCAAATACCACCTTAAAGATTTCATGTTTACCATCATTTGCAAACCATCTTCGAGATGGCTGACATTTTTGTACTATTGACATTTTAAATAGTGAGTTCTACTCAACCCGGGCTATAGGTCGTGAACGGCAGCTAACATCTTTCATCATCGTTCATGAAAAGTCTCAATCAAACATAGATTGCATTTTTTGTATATGATTATATTCGGCGGTTTCATTATGGTTTCTTTTATTGTATTTTGATTGACACCCATTATCATTCTAGATCGGATCCAGTCCCTTTAAGATTATTTATATTGCAATATATCGATACACTTATGCAATATCTTATGTAAAATTAACATGAATCATGTGGGGTCATACTGAAGACAAAAATGTAACAAGTAGATGATAACAAATACTCGATCAGATCAATGTTTATATCATGGGATTTCAATTACATATACATACCCCAGAGTGTTTATATTTTAAATCCGTTTCATTCATGTTCAGGGCTGCCATAATAAAATAAAAGAAAAAACATCTAGAATTTTCAAACTGAGATTATAAGCACGTTTATCGATTCAATCCTATAACGAATAGCTCGTATATCGATTAATTTGAGAATATATTGTTTAGATAAAAACAATCCTCACAATTTGGCAATGTAAACATATGTTTTGTAAATACTTAAAGCTTACGAGATTATTGTTTGGGTCTCAAGTTCTGATAACATTATATATGACATTAATTAGATAGGATTATGTTCAATAGATAAGTTCAATCATCGTAAAACTAGTGTCGAAAACTACATAAGGTTTAGAGATAATGACAGAAGAAGGAAAGGGAGAAGAACATATAACAACTGATTATACTAAGATGATGTTATACTTTTCAGTATATTTTGTTGGAGATATTTTTGTTTAATTATAGCATAAATATAGTTTTCATTACTCATCTACCATATATGTATGTCACATAAATGTTCATCATTTGAGTTAAAACAAAAATGTGAAGTAATTAACCGAGAGTTGAACTGTTTTGTCTACATTGCAGTAACCTTGCTGTCCTATAACATAACTGATAAATGGTTCATCGAATATTGTTTTGAGAAATGAGATTTTATTTAACGTTTTACAATGACTTTTACCTATGTGTTTGCATCATACCGAGTAAACTTGATTTCATGCGGTCAATATGTTTCTCCCATAGTGTACAGTGTTGGAGTGTAATACAAATAAAGATAAAGTCGTCAAGTTAATCCAGCTTTCACAGAACACAGTAAACCCAAAAACACGCCATGACATAAATATCATAATACACTAGTGTCATTGGTCTTAAATAGTATTGGTTCTCTTGTTGCTCTGACTTCTGTCAAGTAACTGAGTACAAACGTTGTGGCTTTCTAAGCTTTTGTTATTTTTATGTTATATATACATGATCATTTTATGTTTTACCCCGACTGCAAATCAGTAGTGTTATTACTTACTGGTCCTTTAGGATCACCAGGCCCAATCTTTGTGGCTTTAAAGTAGAATATTGCTTAAGGCAGTGCTAGGAGGCGTGAGAGGTGTTGCACTGTACATTGCCTCCCATGAACAGACTCAATAAAACCGAGTTTGCTACTTTCATCTATTGAGTGTGTTTGTTGCTTTCAATGGATCCACTTTTCAGTATGTATTACTTATATTGCCATTACTGCTGCCTTGTCTGTTAGAGAATTTAACCTGGCGGAAATTTCTTTATTTACACTGTCCCGCTTATTGGGATGACACTAGGGTAAGAGTGAGGTTTTGTGCCCCTAGAACCTGGTTTAAACCCCCAGTGGCCATTTTGCTACTGACCTTTTCAAGACGGTAGCCCTATTGTCAACCCGTGTATGATTGTGATGTATTATCTTGCCTTTTATACATCGTTGTAGTTGTTTTTGTTCCTGTGTGTGTTTGTGGTAGACTGTGGTCATTAAATGCTACATTTCCTGTTAGACATTTATATCTACTTTTACTGTAATATTTATGCAGATGAAGGTCGAATCATCGTTTGGGGTTTTCGTCGTGTCTCGTCAATTTCCGTAACCCGCTATTTGTCGATTTCCTTAATCAGATAATATCAAGGAATTCGACCAGACAGTTTTGACTGATCGTGTGTTACGAAGAATGCATAAAACGTTGTGTGGCATTGTTGAAATTATGTGATCAATTGAAGCTCATATTGTGTCTTTGCACAACTAAATTCTTCAACTTTTGAATTAAATTTATATAATGGCTAGTGACATATACTTTTATGCAAATGGCTTAATACATTCACTATTAAACAGGCATTCATGTATGATACTCTTTGTATAGCAATCATAGCATAAGCCAAGATGTTAAGGATGATTTACACAATTAGTTGGTACTATGCAGGACAATCAGTTGTATAATTGATACGTAAACAGAATGAATTCAGTTTGATCTACTCAAACATGAGCACGGACCACGATTATTTTTAAATCGTGGTGTAAGCTGTCTTCCTAAACGTCTATAGTTAGATGAAGTAGAAGGAAGTGCGTTATCGTCTGCAACACGATGAATATTGTCGTTTACCTAGTTATGGGTTGTTACCATTTATCGGTGCAATCCGAAAATTACGAATTTCTCACGCATGTGTTTTTTTACCTACTGCATTTCTCGTAAATATATTCTTGTAGGCCGGGACCCAACTTCTCGTATCGTGCAAAGAAACACTTTTGGTTTACCCGGAAAGATATACTCGTGATTTTTTGCATATCAGTAGCAGAAACTGTACTCTATACGAAACCACTGTATGGATTAATGGTATTCTTTGCATTTCGTAACACCAACGCATTTTCTACGGAAGCCCATAAGTGATAAGAAAATATTGATATTCAAAGAAAAAATGTGTACAAGTTTATATTTTAGCGATATTATTTTGTTTTGTACATAAATAAGACATAAGCACGCCTGATTATATTCTGTTTATGCCGAATGCAATTTTCAATTATTTTTTTTAAATCAAAAGCGGTTTAAGGATTGATGATGGCGGGCAGATGGGTGGAGAGAGGGACGGGCATCCACCTTTTGGCTAAATATTTCATACACGTTGTTAAGATCATTTGTGAATTGTTTTCGGTTAAAACCAACTTTACTGTGAAGTGTTATATCGTTAAGATGCCACTTTCTTACGAGCAAGGCCGATTTTCTCCTAATAGTGTTTTGACCCCTGAGTTACTTAACAAAAATGCACATTTTGGGTAAAGCTTAGGTGCAAGGTTTTGATAACTTCTTTATCTTATTTTGGATTTTAACTAAAATTGCTGTGAAGCCTTATATCAAACAGACATCACTTCCTTACGAGCTATGTGTACCTTTGCCTTTTATAAATAGAGTTATGGCCCCTGATTATCTACGAAAATACATTTTTGTGTTGAGTTTATTTTAATTAATCAAGTTTTGTTGAAAATTAAACAACATTTTGGATTGAAATTTTATATACAAATAGGATACCAGTATTGTTTTGCCATTTTGGATTAGAGGTATGGCCCTTAATTTACTTAGAAAATATGATTATTGCAACAACTATCTTAAATTGTTTAGGGTTTAAACCATATCGTTTAGTATGAAGTCTTAATAACATTAACATACTGGCAGATATTTAGAATCCGTTCGATGGTAGTTTTTAGATTTTTAATACAGTTATGGACCTTTAATTTACCTTGAAAATAGAGTAATAGTTACTGCAATTACTGTCTTATCAAATTGTAAACTTCCAAATTGGTTCACTATTTTGTCATAGTCGTATGATTGTATTTATCAGGAAAATAACGGGATTTTTATTTACTATTTTCGTTGGAAGGCGATTGAGCGACATCATTGTTTGGGGTATGACGTCTGACAGAGTTTCTCCAAAACATCTTGAATACTATCTAAATGATTTATTTGAAATTTGCACTTTTGTTACATATGATCATTAACTGTCCAACCAACACTGGTGTTTCTGTGACCTTGAATTTCAATTCTAGGTTCTGATTGATTGAACAGGCAACTTCTGGTTAAGAAGTCTGTCAACGTTTCTCAAACACATCATGAACTTGAATATTTTTCTACGGTTTGTATCGCCTTGATCCATGGGACGCAATATATTAAATAGTGTAATAGAATCATGTTTACAGTTTAAAACTATAAGTATCACTAAATGTGATCCATATCCTATTTCGAGTCAGAAACAAATTATGGTATAAAAGTCGAGAAGGAAATATAACATTCACAGAACACAGTCAGTCACCCAAACACACATATTTGAAACAAACACCAATCACAAGGATAGAAAAGAGCAAAGTATGCGAAATGGCAAACTCAAACGGTTGAAATATGGGTACCTCTTTGGAATGGTCAGTGACAATATGGGTACCTCCTTGGAATGGTCAGTGAAATAAAGGCTGCTGGGGCTAAACCAGGTTCTGGAGTGCACCATACCTCACTCTTACCCTATTTTCATTCCAATAAAATTCGACCTACCAGGCTATAACCCCTTACAAACTAGGAAGTATTAATAGCAATTAGTAGGCAATATACGTATAACACAAAATGATCATGTATATATGAATAGAAATTCCCAGAAAGCCACAAAGCAAATACTTGTCAGAAGCCAGGACAAAAAATGAATGATGACGATAAGACAATATTAAAGTCAAATATTAGGCGTTACCATCCCTTGCCCTATTTAGGTAGAAGCACATGCATTCATTACGATATATAGTATAGAAGGTTAGAGATAGAGAGCAGAAGAAGGCCCCTTACTATATACATATACTATAACTATATTTTCTCTAGCCTTCTATACTATATATCGTAATAAATGCCTAGAGTAGAAGTCACCATAGGGTTCAAAATCTGTCGGGTCATCGCAACATTAATTGTACATTGTGGCGAACTGTAAATGGGTCAACATCTAAACATGCAGTGCATTGCAGAATGATAGGGCATATCCTTTGTTATTTTGTTATGTTTGTTAACAAGTTTAACACGGATTGTATGAATGTTATAATGACCAATAATCTTAAAAAGTCTGTACATATAGTCACCATAGTATTCACGTTGTGACAGACCTTGTAGCAGAAGAGTTCTGACAATACTTTAAGTAAATCAGGGTTATGATAATAAACCTTTGCAAAGGTTTGTCCGGATATAAAACTCAATGAAGCACTATTAAAGCTGGAGTAGATAAAAAGCAAAACGAACTTCCAACTATGTACGGGATTCCTAATTTACAAAAACAGCCTAATAAAGCACACTTCGTCCTATTTCTAGTGTCTGCAACACTACAGACATCTCCAAAGGTATAACGTCCTGTCTTACTGCTGCTGTAGATCACGTAACACAAAATTGTGCTAAAGCTTATGTTAACTCTTGGATTAATATATTTTGGTCGTTATTACTTTCTTGAAAAAGAATGCAGTAAACGTCACGCAAACCTTTTCAAATATAAGCTTATTGCTCTTATTCAATATTTATTTTAGTGAATAAACACTAATGTTTGCTCAGCATTATGCTGCGGTAGAATAAAATGTATTCTTTGGCATATCACTCCGCCATTAAAACAATCAAAATGGACTCTACCATAGCGTTTTCCAGTTGCAGTATAGCGTTTGTTCTTACCATCAGTTTCTAAAATTTCATAGCTCTAAACAGCCTACCTAAAATTAAAAAACTAACCTAAATTCATCAAAAATGTCCGAAGTAAGCGGAGTTCTGTTCGATTGTTTACCACTCAGCATCACCCATGGCATTAGTGGTGTCAGGTCGCGGAGATGACTTCTGATAACCATTTTGATATTTTAGCTATGGTCATGTGACAAATTATGACGTAATCGCAGACTATTTTCTAAGAGTCACATGGTGATCCTGGTAAAGATTGGGTAATGATCACTGTTAAAAGGCTTATCAAAGGAGGTTGTCACCCTATTATTTTGCAACGCACTGCATGTTGAGTGGTTGACCCATTTACAGTTTACCGCTTTGCTTTCCACTTCATTGTGTGATCGCCGGAAATATTGTGGACCTATGATGACGTCTACCTAAATCCTGAAAGAACGGTAACGTTCGATGGTTGTCTTTAATACTGTCTAGTCGTGCCCTTAACAGTGTCAAAATAGAAATGATCTCTCTTGTCATAGAGTTTGCTTATTATTTCTCAGATTCAATCGCGAGACGCAAATCGAGTAAAGAAGATATAGCAACTATGAGAAATTTTAGCTTTTTTGAGGTGAAGTTCGTTGGAATGAAAGTATATGTAGTAAAGAAAATAAAGGGTTGTAATTGTCCAAAATATCATACAAAGAGGTATAATAAAAGGCTTCGATTACATCTGCCTAAGCGGTAAAAGACTAAAAATGAAACATTAACATAAAAAAACAAAAAACAAATCTGCAACAAGAGTTGCACATTTCGTTCTCATTTGGGATTCCAACAATTTGTCTATAAACAGTAGTGTCATACTTAACTAGTTCCATATGTGTAAAAAAATATTATCTTATATGAATATAAATGTACGTGACAAGTCCACATGGTGTAATTGTCCAAAACCCTTCAACTAAATATTAGTGAGAATCAGAACTCGTTTACTGAAGTTGCTGTGTACTCAAATTTAAATATTTGCAAACATCAAGGGCGATAACTTTGTAAACCACTCCTCAATAGTTCTCATTGTCAAACAAAACCGAGACCTTAATAATATTACCCCAAAAAGCATCGAATATCAAATGATATTTATTACAATCATCGTGAAAACAATTACGCTCCTTAGTCAGAGGACGATATCCTCTTTGTTCAATTAGAATATTACACAGTAATTGATGATATTTCAAAGGAAAGTAGGAAACAATCAGACGATCGAATTTTTCGACAATTTAGAGCAATAACTTGATACTCGTCTAACCTGTCTGAAATCCGTTTGATATACAGTTACACGCCAAACTGTGTGAAAATCGAAACCAATCTATTTAATGTATTGTGTACGAAAGCTGAAATATGCATTTTTGCAATAATAAAGGGCAATAACTCAGTAAGGCAGATGTCAATTCTGCTCATTGTCATCTTGTCAAAGTTCATATTCATATAAAGTCTCACGCTAAATAATGTGAAGATCGGAATCCGTTTACTAAAGTAATGTGTGTACTCAAGCTAAAATGTGCATATTCTTTCAATAACCAAGGGTAATAACTCTTTAAAAGCAAGTGTCAGTTTTACTCAGTATTAAACTTGTCAAAGGCCAGTGTAGGTATAAGGCCTAACACCATACAACATTTAATGGAAATCGGAAACCGTTTAATGCAGTTATTTTAAACACAAGAAATTTGCATTATCCCTGGCACAGGACAAAACAAAATTCATGAAAGGTCTATAACTCTTGTTAAAATTAGTAAGGTGTAACATAATCAGGTCTTGATTATGTAGTTTGATATTTCATATACACATATAGGTTTCAAATACAGGAACTGTATTTGCCTAAAAGGACGTGTGCAAATTTCTTTATTTTTCTTTGACTGTTTGTTCAGCGATTTTCATATATTGGCTTGGTACTAATGGGTTACCGTAGAAATCGCGATGCTGTTACGAAATGCAAAGTATGCCAGAAGTCCATACAGTGGTTTCATATGTACAAGACCCGCATCTGTTAATATTTAAAAAATCAGGAGTATATCTTTCCGGGTAAACGTTTCGTTTTTTTCAGGCTTGGGTCCCCGCCTATTGGTATCTTGCTCTGTCTTTCGAAACTAAAATCTTTACAAATAATATCCAATATGTTTTTAACAATTTTTATTGAAAAGAAACATGAATGTATTTTTTGACTGGAACAACTTTTCAATTAACATTTCGTTTACCTCATTTTAAATTTCATTCCTAGAATAAACACATTTACATTGTAGGTCACATTGTCTCCACATTTGGCGAATATCCGGTTTTAGTATAAAAATATACAAGGTTAATTATTCCACTTTTTTTATTTTTAGCAATCTTTTAATACTTTTTAGCTTAATGAAATCATTAAAATATGTTGTTTTTTTTAATTTTGTCATTGCTGTTTGCTTCCCATTGTCTTAATTAATATCTTTTGGGTTGTTCTGCGGGAGACATGAGGCATAATTGACTGAAAACTGGTGTGTTGGTTTGAGCACAGGGCAGATTGTGATATTTCTTTAAATAAAGCATTTCCTTATAAAATAAACCCAAATCCATTGATATTCAATTACTTTTCGCATGTATATATATCAATTGACTTGGGAAGCCATATAAGTACATATCGATTTAGTGGCGAATTTTGACAAGGTTAAACTCACGTGACGTTTTTTCTTTGCACCGATAAACCGTTACGTCAGGAAATCTGAGGTAAATATGAGAGGGTCAAAATGGCACCGTTGTTTGTATTGAAATGCAAGAGCTTTGTTTGATTTGTGTCCATTAATTAAAAGAAGAGTAAAGGTTGGTAAATATGACTTAACTTTGATCAGTGAGCTGTATTAAGCAAATTAAAAAAACAGAAACCTAAACAACAACAATAACAACAGATATGGGACAATACATTAAATAAACGTATTCTTTATTGGAATAAAATATACAAAAGCCTTCTATATACTCAATAGACTCTAACCTAGGAAATAGTTTAATACGCGAAATGTATAATGCGAATTTTTCCAACAAATATAATGTCATGAAGTTAAAGTTGGCAAGCTCAAAACGATTCAACTTTTGCAATATGAACATTGAACTATTAAACCATTTATTTTGGGATTGTATGCATGCGCCAGCGTTTTGCTTAAATCTTACGATATACTTAAAAACTGTGAACATTAATTTTAAATTTTAGACTAATATTATTTTTGATTCGACAGTTTAAAAACCTATGTATATAATTGTATTAGCAAACTATTTTATATTCGTCAACAAATGTCAAAACACATATCCTAACTTTGTATATTTTAAACAAAATATATATAAACAAATAGCAAATATAGCAAGCAACAGCGCTTAAACAGGATACGTTGAACCAGCATGTCAAAAAATGGAGAATATTTCTCCGGGAGAATATTTAAAGAGGCATGAATTGGAAAAGCTAAAGATCTCTATATCTCTCTACTACTCTTTTCTCCTTTTAGTATCAACCTGCTGATACTCGTCTTTATATGTTTTATTTTTTACAGAATATCAAGCTAGACAGAGTCACAAGTTCTCACAACATTAGATATGACATTCGTCAATACATAAGCTCAGTTATCGTACATGCTTTTGATAATATTTAGATCATTAAATCGCATTCGGTTCCTTGATAACTTGTTGAAACACTTTTATGGGTATATTTGGATTGTGACAAAACATTGTCTTTAGGTCTCCCGTAAGTCGATTTACACTATGAAAAGAGATATACGATAGTAAATGAGTACGTATTAAAACAAAACGCGATGTTCATCTGAAAAGTAAAGCATTGTATTACAGAGTTTTCAGCTTATTTTCAGTCAAAAATGAGATAAAGGTCCTATAGAAACCACAGCGTCCGAACGCAATGGCATCGTATGTCCGCACTGCACTGCAAACAAGGACTTGATAATATAATGAAAGAGACAAAAACAACAGAAATGGGTTACTTTATAAGGTGTTAACTGTTTAAAGTACAGCGCAGTCAAACCACAATCTCATCCCGCATCCAAGGAAGCTTAAACCCAAAAACACGCCATGACATAAATATCATAATACACTAGTGTCATTGGTCTTAAATAGTATTGGTTCTCTTGTTGCTCTGACTTCTGTCAAGTAACTGAGTACAAACGTTGTGGCTTTCTAAGCTTTTGTTATTTTTATGTTATATATACATGATCATTTTATGTTTTACCCCGACTGCAAATCAGTAGTGTTATTACTTACTGGTCCTTTAGGATCACCAGGCCCAATCTTTGTGGCTTTAAAGTAGAATATTGCTTAAGGCAGTGCTAGGAGGCGTGAGAGGTGTTGCACTGTACATTGCCTCCCATGAACAGACTCAATAAAACCGAGTTTACTACTTTCATCTATTGTTTGTGTTTGTTGCTTTCAATGGATCCACTTTTCAGTATTTATTACTTATATTGCCATTACTGCTGCCTTGTCTGTTAGAGAATTTAACCTGGCGGAAATATCTTTATTTACACTGTCCCGCTTATTGGGATGACACTAGGGTAAGAGTGAGGTTTTGTGCCCCTAGAACCTGGTTTAAATCCCCAGTGGCCATTTTGCTACTGACCTTTTCAAGACGGTAGCCCTATTGTCAACCCGTGTATGGTTGTGATGTATTATCTTGCCTTTTATACATCGTTGTAGTTGTTTTTGTTCCTGTGTGTGTTTGTGGTAGACTGTGGTCATTAAATGCTACATTTCCTGTTAGACATTTATATCTACTTTTACTGTAATATTTATGCAGATGAAAGTCAAATCATCGTTTGGGGTTTTCGTCGTGTCTCGTCGATTTCAGTAACCCGCTATTTGTCGATTTCCGTAATCAGATAATATCAAGGAATTCGACCAGACAGTTTTGACTGATCGTGTGTTACGAAGAATGCATAAAACGTTGCGTGGCATTGTTGAAATTATGTGATCAATTGAAGCTCATATTGTGTCTTTGCACAACTAAATTCTTCAACTTTTGAATTACATTTATATAATGGCTAGTGACATATACTTTTATGCAAATGGCTTAATACATTCACTATTAAACAGGCATTCATGTATGATACTCTATATATAGCAATCATAGCATATGCCAAGATGTTAAGGATGATTTACACAATTAGTTGGTACTATGCAGGACAATCAGTTGTATAACTGATACGTAAACAGAATGAATTCAGTTTGATCTACTTAAACATGAGCACGGACCACGATTATTTGTAAATCGTGGTGTAAGCTGTCTTCCTAAACGTTTATAGTTAGATGAAGTAGAAGGAAGTGCGTTATCGTCTGCAACACGATGAATATTGTCGTTTACCCAAGTATGGGTTGTTACCATTTATCGGTGCAATCCGAAAATTACGAATTTCTCACGCATGTGTTTTTTTACCTACTGCATTTCTCGTAAATATATTCTTGTAGGCCGGGACCCAACTTCTCGTATCGTGCAAAAAAACACTTTTGGTTTACCCGGAAAGATATACGTGGATTTTTTGCATATCAGTAGCAGAAACTGTACTCTATACGAAACCACTGTATGGATTAATGGTATTCTTTGCATTTCGTAACACCAACGCATTTTCTACAGAAGCCCATAAGTGATAAGAAAATATTGATATTCAAAGAAAAAATGTGTACAAGTTTATATTTTAGCGATATTATTTTGTTTTGTACATAAATAAGACATAAGCACGCCTGATTATATTCTGTTTATGCCGAATGCAATTTTCAATTATTTGTTTTAAATCAAAAGCGGTTTAAGGATTGATGATGGCGGGCAGATGGGTGGAGGGAGGGACGGGCATCCACCTTTTGGCTAAAGATTTCATACACGTTGTTAAGATCTTCTGTGAATTGTTTTCGGTTAAAACCAACTTTACTGTGAAGTGTTACATCGTTAAGGTGCCACTTTCTTACGAGCAAGGCCGATTTTCTCCTAATAGTGTTATGACCCCTGAGTTACTTAACAAAAATGCACATTTTGGGTAAAGCTTAGGTGCAAGGTTTTGATAACTTCTTTATCTTATTTTGGATTTTAACTAAAATTGCTGTGAAGCCTTATATCAAACAGACATCACTTCCTTATGGGGCCTTTACACAAGATGGCGACCGTTGTGCCTCCCGTGTGCGACCATACAATTTGCCAGGTCGTCGTTGGAGGCTCAAAGGAGGCAGAATGGTTGCATAGGTCGTTCAAAGGTGGTACACAGGAGGTTGAGACATCGCCATGGACGCCATGGTCGCCGTGAATTTTTGAACATGTTCAAAACAGTCGCACAAAGGTCGCCGAGGAGGTTGGTTGCTCAAAGGTGGCTCAAAGGAGGCAGAAGGGAGGCACAAGCATTACCGTGGTTGCAGAATGGAGGCACAGTTGTCGCCCAATGGTCGCCAGGTAATAGATGCGTTCTGCTGCAATTTTGTTTGGCTGAATGGTCGTCCAGTGATCGCCGTTAGTTGCAGTTGGTCGCCAATGATGGCACAGAGGAGGCACAGAGGAGGCTCAATGGTTGCCCAAACATTGCTCGGGGGTCGACTATGTAGCCTATAATCGCGTTGGTTGCCGTAGGTTGCACAGGGGAAGCACAGGGGAGGCAGGCAGGTGGCTCAGTGGACGCACAGGTCGTTCGTAGATCGCCATGAAAATTCTCGAAAATTGCATTTTTGGTGGTTCAATGGAGGCACAAGGATCGCTGGAGCAGTTACATAGAAACATGATTTTCTGGGTTTAGGCGACCATTGAGCGTCCTGGCCATTTTTTGGTCGCTCAAAGGTGGCACAAAGGTCGCAGCCCTGTGTAAAGGGGCCTTTACGAGCTATGTGTACCTTTGCCTTTTATAAATAGAGTTATAGCCCCTGATTATCTACGAAAATACATTTTTGTGTTGAGTTTATTTTAATTAATCAAGTTTTGTTGAAAATTAAACAACATTTTGGATTGAAATTTTATATACAAATAGGATACCAGTATTGTTTTGCCATTTTGGATTAGAGGTATGGCCCTTAATTTACTTAGAAAATATGATTATTGCAACAACTATCTTAAATTGTTTAGGGTTTAAACCATATCGTTTAGTATGAAGTCTTAATAACATTAACATACTGGCAGATATTTAGAATCCGTTCGATGGTAGTTTTTAGATTTTTAATAAAGTTATGGACCTTTAATTTACCTTGAAAATAGAGTAATAGTTACTGCAATTACTGTCTTATCAAATTGTAAACTTCCAAATTGGTTCACTATTTTGTCACAGTCGTATGATTGTATTTATCAGGAAAATAACGGGATTTTTATTGACTATTTTCGTTGGAAGGCGATTGAGCGACATCATTGTTTGGGGTATGACGTCTGACAGAGTTTCTCCAAAACATCTTGAATACTATCTAAATGATTTATTTGAAATTTGCACTTTTGTTACATATGATCATTAACTGTCCAACCAACACTGGTGTTTCTGTGACCTTGAGTTTCAATTCTAGGTTCTGATTGATTGAACAGGCAACTTCTGGTTAAGAAGTCTGTCAACGTTTCTCAAACACATCATGAACTTGAATATTTTTCTACGGTTTGTATCGCCTTGATCCATGGGACGCAATATATTAAATAGTGTAATAGAATCATGTTTACAGTTTAAAGATATAAGTATCACTAAATGTGATCCATATCCTATTTCGAGTCAGAAACAAATTATGGTATAAAAGTCGAGAAGGAAATATAACATTCACAGAACACAGTCAGTCACCCAAACACACATATTTGAAACAAACACCAATCACAAGGATAGAAAAGAGCAAAGTATGCGAAATGGCAAACTCAAACGGTTGAAATATGGGTACCTCTTTGGAATGGTCAGTGACAATATGGGTACCTCCTTGGAATGGTCAGTAAAATAAAGGCTGCTGGGAGTTAAACCAGGTTCTGGAGTGCACCATACCTCACTCTTACCCTATTTTCATTCCAATAAAATTCGACCAACCAGGCTATAACCCCTTTACAAACTAGGAAGTATTAATAGCAATTAGTAGGCAATATAAGTATAACACAAAATGATCATGGTATATATGAATAGAAATTCCCAGAAAGCCACAATGCAAATACTTGTCAGAAGCCAGGACAAAAAAGAATGATGACGATAAGACAATATTAAAAGTAAAAAATTAAGGCGTTTACCATCCTTGCCCTATTTAGGTAGAAGCACATGCATTCATTACGATATATAGTATAGAAGGTTAGAGATAGAGAGCAGAAGAAGGCCCCTTAACTATATACTACATATATACTATAACTATATTTTCTCTAGCCTTCTATACTATATATCGTAATAAATGCCTAGAGTAGAAGTCACCATAGGGTTCAAAAATCTGTCGGAGTCATCGCAACA